>JAWZYT010005348.1:0-27500 GCA_034508575.1 Petrolisthes manimaculis
GGGAACTAAGGGGGTGCGGGAACAGGGGGACAAGTTTGGGGTGGGTAGAAAGCCTGTCCCCCTATTCCTGCACCCCCCTAAACCCCCCCTTAAAGAGTCAAGAAAAAAAACCCAGCTCTTGAGGAAAAGTAAGTACTGGCTAAAAAAAAATTTACTTAGAAGATTTTAAATAAATATATTCCTTCGTGGGTGTTTTTGAAAATGTAACTTAGATTTTAAATATATTCCTTCGTGGGTGTTTTTGTAAATGTAACTTAGATTTTAAATATATTCTTTCGTGGGTGTTTTTGTAAATGGATTAAGTTTTTAGTGATGTTTGTTGGGATTATAATGTAGAAAGATTTATATTGTTGATGTTACGTGTTATGATTAGATGGTTAGTTAATTAATTAGGTGAGATGGCCTTGATAATAAAGATAATTGAGATAGGTCACGGGTCAAGGACAGATAATTTTAGAGAGAGAGAAAAAAAAGAGAGAGAAAAAAAAGAGAGAGAGAGAGAGAGAGAGAGAGAGAGAGAGAGAGAGATGTAGGCTTATAAGGCATTGTTTGTTTGATTAGGTATTTTGAAGATAACAATATTTTAATTTGTCGATTTGGTAATTTTATCTTCATCGTCGTACCAGAGTTTATTTATTTATTGTATTTATTTGTATTTATTAATGTATTTGTGTATTTGTTGTGTTGGTGTTCAGAGTGTCTTACTGTATTTTCTTACTCCACTCTCACTCTCACTCTCCTTTTCCACTCTCACTCTCATTCTCCTTTTCCACTCTCACAGCACTCTTTCTCTTTCTATGTTCTTCCTCTACTCTTCCACTCTCACTCTCTCTACTCACACCACTCTCTTTCTCTGTTCTGTTCTTTCTCTACTCTCACTCCACTCTCCAAGCACTCACTCGCTAACACTCACTCCTCTCTTCCTCCACTCTCAATGCACTCCCTTTCATTCTATATAGTTTGATCTTAATCGTGATATCAGACCTCTATCCATAAAAAAAAAATGAATGATATGAATGAAGGAAGGAAAAAAAATGAGTATGGACTTTTAATTTTAACATCAGAATATCATAGACATTAATTTTAAGCTTATAATATATAGATCCATCCGACCCTGACCTTTCGTATCCCTCACTGTGTGTGTGTGTGTGTGTGTGTGTGTGTGTGTGTGTGTGTGTGTGTGTGTGTGTGTGTGTGTGCAGTTTATTATTTCACTTTTTTCTACTGGGAAGAGATCGAAATTTTAGGTGCTTACTTAATTAACTGAAGGACAATTTCGAACAGATCTATAGTCATTTATAAATATACATACATACATAGAAGGAAGGGAGAGCTTTCCATAATATATCCCTTATAGTATAGTATATATTATTCATCATACATTGTTAAACTTATTAAAAGGTTAGGCTCTATACTTGGTTAAAATATTATAGGCTCGTTACTTGGTAGTGGAGTTAAGTCCCTGATTGGCTGTTTGTTGTTACGGAAATTTGTCCAGTGTTCAGAGAAAATGGGATCCGTGCAAACTCACCCCCTTCAATAATTGACTGACATGCAGACGTACCGTACGTAAAAATAACTATATACACACGTGCACCGTACCCTGGACCGTGGCCGTATATATAGCTACACCTATCACACACACACACACACACACACACACACATACACATACACATACACACACACATACCTCTTCTACCCGATCGCAAATCACCAAAGTTTGATTAAATGGCGCTAATTTCCTTTTCGTCCCTCGGGGCATTTTACCAGAAAAATTTAATATGCATGATTAGCACAGCAAAAATATAGTACAGGGTGAAGGTGGTGGTGGTGGTGGTAGTGGTGTTGTTTGTGTTGTTGGTGGATGTGATGTTGGTGTTGTTGTTGTTGGTGGTGGTGGTTTTGGTGTTGTTGTTGACGTTGGTGGTGGTGATGATGTGTCGCGAAAAATACTGGTTTGCAAAAATTACTAGAATCATCCTCACTTTCGATTATAATATATTATGTATGTATAAATTATGAGCTGGGTAAATTACCAATCAAATTTTGGAATGCACACACCGAATATAGTTATTATCACTCAAATATTGAAGTGCAATTCCAATTATATTTTCACCTGTTAATATATTATTATATTATTATTATATTTATTTTTATTTTTATTATTATTATCATTATCATTATTATTATTACTATTTTCATTATTATTATTGTTATTATTATTATTATTGTTATTATTATTTCTATTTTCATTATTATTGTTATTATTATTATTTTTGTTTTTATTTAATTTTAATTTTATTTTTATTTTTTATTTTTAAATTAATCAGCTCTACAAATTCGTACACACACATATTTTTTTTAAATATAGATCAGTATGTTTTCAGCAGGTAAGTATATACATTTACGTTTTAATGTACCAGCAATGAGAACATATTTGCTGGAAATTACGATAAGAATATTTTTACTGTGAATTCGCTCTTGTTTATTTGTGTTTTTTTTTTTTTTTTTTTTTTTGGGGGGGGGGGAACCCATTTCTCGTTTTCCTATCGAGTTGCTTACTACACAGTTTCTCTCACTCTCTCTCTCTCTCTCTCTCTCTCTCTCTCTCTATATATATATATATATATATATATATATATATATATATATATATATATATATATATATATATATATATATATATATATATATATATTATATATATATATATATATCAGATCACCCTGTGTGTACCGTAAGGTCTGTTGTGGTCTGTGATTCTGTATATGTAACTCTATTTGCTCACTTATCTTGAATTTCTCAGTCCATCACTTTTCTTCTCTCTCTGATTTCATTCCCTTGTCTTCCCTTCCCCTCCCTCCTTCCCTCCCTACTTCACTCCTTCACTCCTTCACTCCTTCCCTCCTTATCCCTGTCACTTCATTCCCTTCTTCCTTCCTTCCTTCCTTCCTTCCTTCCCATCTTATCCCTGTCACTTCATTCCATCCTTCCCTCCTTCCCTCCTTCTTTGCTTCCCTTCTTGTCTCTGTCACTTCATTGCCTTCGCCCTGTGAGTGTGTCTGGCACTCTCACCTGACACCCAGCCTCACCACCCAGGTAAACAGAGACTAATTAACGGTGAGGGGAAGGACAAACAGGTGTGAGGACTGGCAGACCTCACCAATCACTGCTTGCTTACCTGTGTCCCCTCACTGAGAGAGAGAGAGAGAAAGAGAGTGTTCGTGTGTGTGTGTGTGTGTGTGTGTGTTCCTCTGTAGATTCTATCCATCCATCTATCTATCAATCAATCAATAAATAAATAAATAAATAAATCTAACCAACCAACCATCTATCACCAACTAGCCAACCATCCCTACAACTACCACTACTATCCCTACCACCCCTCTACTATCCCTACCACCCCTCTACCATCCATCCCACCCACCCTACCATCCATCCATCCCCCTGTGGTACTCCGCATGTGACTTTGCAATGAAGAGCACACCGTAACAGTCCAGTTGATCTTGCAATATGGCCCGGTTGAGTTGTGGTGGCTATCAACATCCCACCCCTGTCCCCCTCCCTCCCCGATCCCTGTCTATCCCTTTTTTACCCCTCCTCCTGCTGCCCCCCTGCCCCTTCCTTCTCTCGCCCCCTCCTTCCCTCGTTCCCTCTTTCCCCTCCATCCCCATCATCCCTCCTGCTGCCCCTACCCATTCCTCCATCCCCCCTTCCCTCTTTCCTCCCCCTCCCCCCCCTTCCCCCGCCCCCTCCCCCCCTCCCCTGGTAGTAAACAAGACTAAATACACAGGCTGTTGATAAATGTCTGCAACGTTGAGTAATGCAACGTGACCATAGATAGATGTACCCGAAACATACACACATACACACGCACGCTTACAAACACACACACACACACACACACACACACACACTTACACACACACTTTCAAGCAAACACACACACACAAGCACACACATTTACAAACAAACACACACACACTTTCAAGCAAACACACACAAACACAAGCACACACATTTACAAACAAACACACACACACTTTCAAGCAAACACACACAAACATTAGCACACACATTTACAAACAAATACTTACACACACACACACACACACACACACACACACACACACACACACACACACACACACACACCTGCATGTCTGTTGTTGAAATGAAGATGAATAAGAGGCAATACACACAAACAAACAAACACACACACACGGTTGAGAGGAGGAGAAGGAAGAGAAGAAAAAGGAAGAAGAGAAAACGAAAATAAAGAAGGAAGGAAGTGGAGGATATGGAAGAAAGGAAATAGGAATGGAGATGATAGGCAAATAACTAGTGAAAGAGAGAGAGAGAGAGAGACGTGAACATTTTTGAGAGGAGAGTGAGAGTGAGAAGAGAAATTAGAGATAGGAAATGAAAAGAAGAGAAAACAGATGAAAAGGAGAGAGAGAGAGAAAAGAGGAAGGGAGAGGGAGTGAAGGGAGGAAGTGAGGGAGGGGGGAGAGGAAGGGATAGAAGGGAGGAATTGAGAGAGAGAGAGGAAGGGAGGGAGAGAGGAGAGAGGAGGGAGGGAGAGAAGGGAGGAAGTGAGAGAGAGAGAGAGAGAGAGAGAGAGGAAGGGAGGGAGAGAGGAGAGAGGAAGGAAGGGAGGGAGGGAGTGGGAGAGGGTCTGCATCTGTACAATCAATAGGAGGAAGCACTAGTAGGCTAAGGGAAGGGAAGGGGAGAGGGGAAGGGAAGGGGGGAGGGAAGAGAGGAGGGAAAGGGAGGGAAGGGAGGGGGTAGGGGAGGGAAGGGAAAGGTAGGGAAGGGAGGGAAGGGGAGGGGAGAGGAGGGAAAGGGAGGGGAAGGTGCAATCACTGACTTAACTTAGTTCCATTCCATCTTAACCTCCTCTTCTACTTTCCCTCCCTTCCTCCCTCCCTTCCTATTCTACCTTCCCTCCCTTCCTTCCCTCCCTCCCTCCCTCCAGTGACCTCGACCTTCAAACCTCTTTCCCTCCCCTCCCTTCCTCCTTCCTTCCTTTCCTTCCCTCCTTCCTGTTTCGTGTTTATATATTTGTTTATTTATTTATTTATTTGTCTCCATTCATCACATTTCTCTTTCTTAGCTTCATTTATCTTTCATTTCCCTTTCTTCCTTTCGCTGTCTCTCGTTTTTTTATTGTTTTGTTTTTGTTTATTTTTGTCTTCGTAAAATTATTTCATTATTTTTATGTCTCTCTTTTCTTTACTGTTATTCTTTGTTTTGTTTTTCTTCTATTTGTCTAACTGAAAAGAAAGAGAGAGAAAGAGAGAGAAGGAGGGAGGGAGGGAGAGAAAGAGAGAGAAGGAGGGAGGGAGGGAGAGAGAGAAAGAGAGAGAAGGAAGAATATTGCCGGCTGCAGGAAATGAAAGCCGTTTGAGCTGACTGGGAAGGAAGGAAGGAAGGAAGGAGGGAAAGAAGGAAGGAAGGTAGGATCGAGGGAGGGAAAAAAGGAGGGAAGGTAGGATCGAGGGAGGGAGGGAGAGAAGGAAGGAGTGGAGGTAGGAGAGAAGGAAGGAGGGTAGGTAGGTATAAAGGCAGGAGGGAGAGAAGGAAGGAAGGAGGGAGGGAAGGAAGAAAATGAGAGAGCTTAGATAGACAGAATGAAGAAAGTAATTTAGAAAGTAGGAAGAAAAAAACTTAGGAGAACAACAAGCGGAAATAAACATAAAGAAGGAGAAGAAAAAAATGGAGAGAGAGAGAAAAGTGAAGTATGTGATTATACAGAATTTAATAAAGAATGAATGGGAAGGGGGGAAGGAAAAGAAGAGATGAGAGAGAAGGAAATAATGTGATAATATATATATATATATATATATATATATATATATATATATATACAGGAAATGGAAGTGAAAAACGAAATGTAGAACAAGAGAAAGACAGAGAAAGATAGACTAGATTTTAAAAGAAAGGAAAGATAAATGTGAGGAGATTAAAAGAAGGAAAGGGAAATGCGAAGAAAGGTTTATTGTTGTGGTTATATTTCGTATTTTAGAAGAGGAAATAAAGGGAAAAACGAAAGAAAAACAAGAGAAGAACAGAGAAAGATAGACTAGATTTTAAAAGAGAAGAAAGATAAATGTGAGGAGATTAAAAGAAGGAAAGGGAAATGCAAAGAAAGGTTTATTATTGTTGTGGTTCTATATTTTGTTATTTTTATAAGGGCTCATCATTCATGGATGGAGGGGGAGTGTTGATACCTACATGCATGGGAAATACTTTTATACTTTTGTTATTGTTGAGTTTCCGTTGAGTATATCCTCCCTGCATCCCTGCCTCCCTGCTTCCATTGAGTATATCCTCCCTGCCTCCCTGCCTCCCTGCTTCCGTTGAGTGTATCTTCCCTGCCTCCCTGCTTCCGTTGAGTGTATCTTCCCTGCCTCCCTGTCTCCCTCCCTGCATCCCTGTCTCCCTCCCTGCCTGCCTAGAGAGAAGGGGCAATTGGTTTTACATAAATACATAAACTCCTGTAGCATACACTGAGAGAGAGAGAGAGAGAGAGAGAGAGAGAGAGAGAGAGAGAGAGAGAGAGAGCTTGAGTGAGTGTACATGCTCCTTTACGTGTACTGTATGTGTGTGTGTGTGTGGTCATTTGAAAGAGAGAAAGAGAGAGAGTGAGAGAGAGAATGAGAGAGTGAGTGAATGTGTGTATATATATGTGTGAATATGTGCTCATTTAAAAGAGAAAGAGAGAGAGACATAGAGAGAGAGAGAGAGTGAGTGTGTGTGTGTGTCAGTGTTTAGGTCAGGGCACGTGTGGCTATACATACATACATACATACAACAGCTGGAGTGTGTTGTATGTTGCAATTTACATAATGAGGTTTATCTGGCATATACCTCACATGACATGATCCAGTCTTACCTGTGTGTGTGTGTGTGTGTGTGTGTGTGTGTTTGTGTATGTGTGTGTGTCAGGTAATGTGTATAATTTATAATAGTATATATATATATATATATGTGTGTGTGTGTGTAAAAATAATAATAATATATATATACCGTATATATACTCAATATAATACTCATGATTCCAAAATAACATGTCTTTTCTTTCTTTTCAGGTAAGCAAGCGACTACTACTACTAGGAGAGAGAGAGAGAGAGAGAGAGAGAGAGAGAGAGAGAGAGAGGTCGTTAGTAAGGTAAGTGCTTGTACTCATTTACAGTATTTACTTTCTCACACTTGTATAAAATATGTTGTGTTTATTTTATGAGAACAGGGAAGGGTGCAATGATAATAATCCTCCAATAATAATAATAATAATAATAATAATAATAATAATAATAATAATAATGAAAAGATTATATTATATTTCTTACGTTATAATACTTAGGGTTTATATATATATATTTAATTGTGGAGAAGAGGTAACTATTTATTATTATTATTATTATTGTTATTATTATTATTATTATTATTGTTATTATTATTATTATTTTTATTATTATTATTATTATTAATGTTATTGTTATTATTGTTGTTATTATTATTATTATTATTATTGTTATTGTTGTTATTATTATTATTATTATTTTTACATTATAGGGTTTATATGTATATAAATGGGTATTATGCATTCTGAATATTTACATCTATTAGGATATCGTGTGCTTCCAGTTAATTAAATAGATATAATAGATATAATTAAATAGATATAATTAAATAGATATAATTAAATAGAGATAGTAAACATTTGGTACATACATTATAGAGTGCCTAAATTGATTCCTCCAAAGTATAATTATGCCCTCCAGGAAACAAGACCCTATATATAATGGTGTTCTGTTGTTGTTGCTTGGAATAGTTTGGAGGATTCAGTTGCTCCAGATTTACCAACACTATTTAATTTACGTATTTAAGGGGGTGTGGGAGTAGGGGACAGGCTCGGGGGGGTTTTGGGGGGTGCAGGAGTAGGGGGATAAGTAGCACCCTGACCTAACCTAACCTAACCTAACCTTTAATAGTAATACCCTCCCTGACCTGACCTGACCTGACCTGACCTGACCGGGTTTTTTGCATTCTATTGATGTTGTATTTAAAGTTGATTGGTATTACTGTATGCATCACCACGCTCTCTCTCTCTCTCTCTCTCTCTCTCTCTCTCTCTCTCTCTCTCTCTGTAAAACTATATGCATGTATCTCCTCTCTCTCTCTCTCTCTCTCTCTCTCTCTCTCTCTCTCTCTCTCTCTCAACTTTTAACAACAATCTACATATAAATACCCTTGTTTTAATTAAGTACATATATACATACATACATACATACATACATACATACACCTGTTACTAAATATACATTATGCACTCGTTGGGGTGAGGGAGGGGTTAGTTTGTATGTGTGTGTGTGTGTGTGTGTGTGTGTACAGTACTTAAGAGTTAGAGTGTACACAGGTATGTACGTATGTATGTACTTATATTACGAGTTATTGTATATTGAATAAAATAATATAATTTGTTTAGTAATATTAATTGTATAAACAATATTATTTAGTAATGTTATTAATATATACCGTATGTACAGTAAGATGTTTTTTTAATTAATGTTAATAATATGAATGTAAGTTATTTTATAATGTTTAATAATGTTTGATAATGTTAATAATATAAATGTACAGTAAGATGTTTTATAATGTTAATAAAAGTATTGTTAGTTTTTTAGTAATGTTAATAAAATGAATGCTAGTTGTTTTAATCATCGTAATGGTATAAATATAAGATGTTTTATTTAATGTTATTGAGTAATGTTTATTGCCCTGTTGTGTTTACTTGTAGTGTTAACTGTTATAGAGGTTAATTTATTGTTATCATAACATTACAGCAACACCAAAATAATTACAGTATAACATATAGAAATTAGGTGGTTATAATTACAATATAACAAAAAAAATTACGTCATTACGGTATAACATAAAAATTACGTCATTTAATTACAGTATAACATTTACAAATTACGTCATTTAATTACAGTATAACATAAAAATTACGTCATTATAATTACAGTATAATATATAAAAATGTAATCATTATAATTTTACTCTAACATATAAAAATTAACTCATTATAAATTTAGGCACGTTTGGGACATTTATGAGACCCGTGTATAAATAAATAAATAAAAAACACGATAATTATTCCGTATTTATTGAGGCTATTAATAATTTATTATATAATATTATGTCATGGAAAAAAAACTATAATTATTCCGTATTTATTGAGGCTATTAATAATTTATAATATAATATAAAAAAAAAAGATAAATAATAATAATAATAACAATTAATGAGTCTTGGTTCCTCCTTTCCATAAACTCGAAATATGACCATCAGTTTTAGTTTGAGATTAATTTTGATTGAGTGTAAATCAGAGAGAAATTGTCTGGTCCAGTATTCACAAAACATCTTATTATTAATTAAATGGAGTTTGGACTTGTTGGTATGTTTGTAATAATAACCTCACCATAAAGTACAGTTCGTGTCCAAATACACACACACACACACACACTCTGAAACACACGTACACTTCACACACGCTCGTACACTTCTCCACACACACACACTCTCTCTCTTTCTCTCTCTTTATCACGCTATAAATATATCACCTTAATGATATAGGGATAGATAGGTGTTAAACTCAATATACCAAACACAAACACAAGCACCAAACTTTGCTTTTGTGTATACGTTGCATGGTTAAACTTGTGGGACTGCGCCTGCGTCAAGTGTTTTTTGTGTCTCCGTTAAAATCATACTTGTTGTTAAAATCGATCCCGGCCTCTCCGTTCTCTCTCATTCAAGTCGGTTTCGTTTTCTATGATGCCGCTGAACATAACTGAGCTAAATTACTTGGCTCTTTCATCATGACAGCGAGATGTATTGACTTGTGCATTCCTCGGTGGTTTTCTAATACATCGTGAGCCAGGTTTCCGGTGCCAATACTCGTTAATTTGTGGTTTATAAGGAGATGAAGAGATGTTTGTACCAGCCTCCCCCGCGGTGGTACAAGTGGTCTCGCCCTCACCACAGATGCAATTATTTACATTCCCATCTACACTCCCTGATGAATCTTATTTATAATCTGCTGTCCTAAATAACTCTGGGAAACTTGTAAACGATGACTATAGTGAATGTAATCCTTCCAAAATCATTAATAATCTCCAAGCGTCCTCCCCCACGGCGTCCATGTTGGCCTCGCCCTGCTTACTTTACACACGCCGCCATTTTCCATCTTTGTTCGTCAAGTTTGAGCCATATTTGTAGCCCAACACTGGTCTCTGGGGCATTTTCACCGTGGCCAACACCGCCGGCGAGGCTGTCCACGCCCTCACCCACCCACCAGAGCCCTCACCATCGCTCCTGAAGGGGTCGCCGAAGCAGAGTTGAAAATTCCAGTGTATTGGACGGGGACTTCGCCCTTGGTGAGTGTCGCTAGGGTAGAATTTCCTCCGCCATTACCAACGTAGATACGCGACTTTCGACCCAGAGGACCTAGTGCACGTAAGGACCAAATTGTTATCCACTACCAACCAACCCACGTACAGTTTGCGGATCAAATAAATGGCATGCAAAGGACCGATAGTGAAGTAGTGTATAGTGAAGTATTACCAGTATTTGACGCTAGTTTTGGTGTTGATGTGGATTTATTATGCGGTTTTAGGTGTGTGTGTGGTTTTGTGTTTGTGTTTTTTTTTTATAGAAATATCGTGAGAAACTTGAGTGAGAGAAAGAGAGTGAGAAGAGATGATGATGCTCTCACTCACTCACTCATTCACTCTCATTCATTCACTCTCACTTATTCATTCATTTATTTATTCATTCACTCGCGTCCACCAAAGCTTAACTTACGTATTTATTTATTTGTTTATGATTGGTTTAGCGTAATTTGTAGTGAATGATAGTGATGATTGATGGTGGTGGAGAGTGAGAGTGATGAGAGGAGATGATGATGCTCTCTCTACACTCTCATTCACTCTCACTCACTCATTCACACACGCCCACCCAAACATCCGTATTTGTTTATTTATTTGTTTGTTTTTTGAATTTATAGTGAATAATAGTGATGATTTAAAGTGATGTACCAATAAACAACAAGCTATTTTTTCCTTGGCTGTCAGTGTGTCAGTGTGTGTTTGATAAGGGGAGTAACCTAACCTATTATGGGAAATCTGAAGGCTACTGTTTCCTTCAAATTATGCCATGAAATAGAACCCCTCCATGTGGAATTATAAAGGGGATGTGTTTAGGTCTGACATGAAAAATAGTTAGTACTTACACTGGATTCCTGATACTTCATTAATGTTGTGAATTTGTATTGCATTTGATGTAAGTAAAATCCTTGCAATACCAGTCTTATATTTTGAAGTTAGAATATAGTACAGTGAGCAGATACATGATGACAGTAGCTGTGTATGTAATGAAATTAAGGAAATCCTGAAACTGACACTTCTTATGTATTTTATTTTGATCAATTCCATGTAATGTTGGCATAGTTCAATTTACAATGGTATAGTCATTTGATTTACTTAATTTTATGCAAGATGAAGTGGTACCACAATTGATTTATTAGGATTTTATGGGTAAAATGCAAACTGTAGTTGCCTTTACGTTATATGAGGACGAGAGAACTTATTCTATGCAATGTTACCCATCCTCAAAGCTGTGCCAGGTAGGCCACACATGTTTTTGTGTTTATTGTAATGTAGCTACAAAATACTCTGGAACTATGTATGTCATATAGCCTAATCATGCTAATAGAATTTAGATTACTTAATTCATGCAGTCTGATATCACATGTAATTGTTTTAAAAGTTATTTAAGATAGTCATATTGATTTGTTTTAATATGTAAGTTACCTATGTATTGAAAGTTATCATTGTTATGCCCAGTGATGCTCCCACTCCCCTCATCACCTCCCTGAACACCTCGAGGACAGCACCACATAGGCTTCCTCACCTCGCACTCCTTCAGACATTCATTCTTGTCAACCATGGATGGACATGGTCAAGCCGAGAAAGAAGCAAGTGAGGTTCTTCGCACGTTTAACATCCTCGGTGCTCCTCGCTCAACACAGGTAAGAGATTCACCAGTAACCATTAGCCTAGCTGACCTTTATACAGTGCTTCTTTATTATTCTGTCTAACCTTACAACAGTGCCTCTTTATTGTTTGTCCAACACCAGATTCATTTTCTAACTTCGGTAAACCTGAAATTCAAAGTTAAAACTCATTTCAGTTTATTGATAAACAAATACAGTACATGTAATGTGTATTTACCTGAAGTCTAGTAAGAGTTAGTGACTCTGTTTCAAATGGATTTATCCAGTATTAAAGTTCAACCAGTTACTCTTCAATTGAAAATGTACGTGTGAGAGGAATCACAATTATGGAAATAAATCCCATTGTTTTTGAAGAATCATAATCATATTGATAGCTTCGAAAGCCCAAGTAATCATAACAATTTTACCCAAGATGTAATAATGATTATGGTTCCAGTATGTTTGCATGCCACATGCTAAAATAGAGGGTATAAGTGATCATCAAGTAACTTTTCCCCATCATAATTTTAGGTAGATATTAGCCATTGAGTATAGGCTTTTAGGCCTAACCCACAATTTTTCAGGCCACTGGTTATAAAGCTGTATGAAATATTAGTAATATTAATCTAATACTGTTTTATTGTTATTGATGTACCGGTAGCTTGTTAATCCTTTCTGGTACAGTTGCCGACAGATGGATCGAGGACAAGTAGCTTATAAATGTGGGGATAGTATGCCTTCCACACTTGGCAATAATGTCACTCACATTATGAATCTTTATCTTGGGGTTTATTCGTCTGGCGGATTAAAACGAATTTGGAGATTTGTCGAGATAAAAACATTAGCAATGCCACTTTATTTGCAAAGTCATAAACGACATTTGTTTCACGGGTTCGTGAACTAATCAAATCCCATTAAACTCCATTTAATTGCAAGTTTTCCATCTAAGCTCCTTTTCCTTGCTCAATAACCCACTTCTCAAACATATTTTCTCATCTTAGTGCTACATAATCATGCTTTGGTGCTAGTTTCACCTTATATTTGTTAAATAACAATGTGCAACACAATTTCACCTCTGAATGGCAGATTTCACAATGCAAACAGAAATATGATCAAAATGTATAGCCTATATCGGGTGTATTTGTGGTCTTATGTTTATCTCTATGTAGTATATCATATCATGACATGACATTCACATTAAATTATTTAATTACATGCTAAGATGGAAACCTAATACGGAAACACAACACCAATGAATATTTGGGCAATCTTGTGCCAACCAAATCCTCAGACTTGTTTCTATCTACCAAACGAGTAAACCCCATGATAAAGATACTGTATATAGATAAGCTACAGTGTTACCAAGTGTGGAAGGCATCCTACCACCATGTTTCTGAGCTGCTTCTCCTCGATGCATTCGTCGCCAACTATACCATACTTATTGCTATCTTCTAATGAATTTTACATGAAGTATATAAATCATGGTAGTTAAAGAGAAGAGTCTGCTTCCTAGGAATTTCCCTATATATATATATACTATTTGTTACAGAATGAACCCCAGAATCTTTCAACAAGTACTACCCAGCCAATGGTGATGGTTCCGCCCCATCCACCACCACAGTGGC
Source organism: Petrolisthes manimaculis (assembly GCA_034508575.1). Classification (NCBI taxonomy): domain Eukaryota; kingdom Metazoa; phylum Arthropoda; class Malacostraca; order Decapoda; family Porcellanidae; genus Petrolisthes; species Petrolisthes manimaculis. The sequence continues at coordinate 13,693 of JAWZYT010005348.1, forward strand.
ACATTCACCCTCAGCCAGTCCACATCATGACATACCAGGTGACTCACTTTGATTTATTTTATTTTATTATCCATAGTTTTTCTGTCTTATTGTTGAAGAGTGATGAATGAAAATGAAGGGAATAACCACACTAGAATGTGAAGAGTATGGGTATCTTAAACTTTTTCTATGATACCATTATCTTGATAATCTCATCATTTAGAAAAATAATTCTCTTATGATTATTCCAAATCTGTGGCATGGAGCAGTATTATATGTAAAATCAACTGCACAAATATTACAATTGTGTACACATATATAGAGTGAGGAGGAAAGTTCAGTAAGCCCGTCTTGTACTGATTCATCTATAGTATTAGTATTTTTGTTTATCAGTTGCCATTGGAAGTAAACAACACTTTGACCAGACAGTATTTTAATGTAAATCATCTTTGTGTTACCCACAGGTCAACCCCCCAACCTCCCAGAGTGATACCAACACTAACCCACAAGCCCCTAATGCACAACAGCCACAACAGCAACCACAACCACAGCAGCAGCAGCCGCCACCACCACCTCCACAGCAACCACAGCCACCACCACAGGGTCCTCCACCACTGACTCACATGACTGCAGACCAACTATCACAGTTGCATCCGCCCCCTCTTGAACACTCCATCTGGTCCACCACAGACATGGGTAAGAAGGATATGGTTTGTTATTTATCATAGCAACCTCTGCCAAACAACATTGTCATAATCAAAGAGGTGGAAGTGTGACCTTCATATTTTGACTAGTTGGCACATCTTTCAACTCAGTCAAAATATATAGCATGACACCCTGGCTGTCTGGAGTGTAGATAGCACAGGGATTGTTTGACAGGTTTCATTTACAACTTTTATTGGACATCAGTTGGTGTGATGGGCATTGTTTCCTTCATTAATGCTTAGACCTTTTGAAGCATGAAGTAGGAAACCAACTTTCATAAGAAGGCAGACCTGATGTGGTCCAGTACAAACTTTGGTCACACTATGATTTCAGTAGAACATTTGTAGCTCATAAGCTCTTTCATACTTTTCAAATATAAGATTTGGAAGTGATATAATTGATAATTGACTTTGATATTTTACTTCTCAGATGGACAGAATGGAATGAACTCAAGTTACTCCCTTAGTGACATGCAAAGCCAAGAGGGAGACACCACTCTCAATGCCAATGACATTACAGAAGAACAGGAGACCAAGCCCAAGATCAAGAAAGAAGTTAAAAAGAAGAGGAAGTTGGCAGATCTGTTGGCAGAAGGAATTGACCCTACTAAACTGGAAGAAAATAGTGACCAAGTGAGAGACCGCTTTGGAAAGGGGTGTGAGTGTGAGGGTGACAATTGTTTTAAGAATATGAATCCTGAGTTTGTGTTTAGGCATCGGTTGAATATTGCAGAACTCACAAAAAATGAGCATGATATGTACCTGATGGGTGTGACAATGGCTTGTCTGGCCAACCCAGAAGAAACTTCACGTCACAAGGAGAGGAAAAGGCTAAGAGCATCATATGTATTCCAAGGAAAGAAAGTGTGCCTTGATGCCTTTCTTTACTTGGAAAACTGCACTCACTATCAGCTTAAGGCTATTAGAAAGCATGTAATGGTGAATGGTGTTACACCCAGAGTGCATGGTAACCATGGTAAAAAGCCACCCAATACTTTCCCACTTGACACTTACCAACATGCTGCTGCTTTCTTGCAAAGCTACATTGCAAGGTACTCCCCCAATACCAACACCCCAAAGAAACCCAACAAATCCGGTAAATCTCCACCTGTGTATCTACCAGCAGACATCACACGAAAAAAGATACACAATGCTTACAAAGAATATTGTGAACATTTTGAGCCAGATGTAAAGGTGATGGGTTACTCCTCCTTCAGGCATTTTATGAAGGAGCAGTTCCCCAATGTTAAATTCTTTAGAATGGATAAGAAACGCACAGGACAGAGCGATGATGATGATGATGAAAATGATAATGCAACTGGAGCACAAACTGCACCTGTACAAGGACAAGAACAACAACAACAGCAACAACAGCAACAACAACAAGTACAGCAGCAAGCACAACAGCAGGTACAACAACAACAACAAGTACAGCAGCAAGCACAACAGCAGGTACAACAACAGCAGCAGCAACAACAGCAGCAGCAACAACAACAGCAACAACAACAACAGCAGCAACAACAACAACAGCAGCAGCAGCAACAACAACAACAACAACAACAACAGCAGCAGCAGCAACAGCAGCAAAATCAAAGGCCAGATCAGCAAAGGGTGGAAACTGGGGCACAGCAGGTAATGCAGCAGCAACCACAGGAGGCTCCAAAGGATGCAAGAAATACTCCACCTGTAACTGCTGCCCCTCCTGCTGCTGCTGCCACTGTACCTCCCAACCCACATCCTGGGGTTCCTGCAACTATGCCCCATGCCCCCATCAGCACCAACTATCCTGCATACTCCCATGTACAGTTACCTCTCAATCTCCAAACACAACAACCACTCTACTCAGCCTGCATGCAACCAGGGATGTTTGCTCCTGGACAGGCTCCCACCCAAGTACGCCCTCCAGGCTTCCCTTATACCACTCTTTAGGAGGGCTGTTTAATGAGACATTCTGGCATTTCATGATGAGAGAAAGGGACCACTCTGAATGTTGCTGCAAGTGAAGTCTTCACCGTACTCTGTATGATAGTTTAGTCCTTTTGGTAAGAGGTAATTTGTTAGAACTGTACTGCTGGACACCTGTGTAGGTGCTAGAAACAACCAGCATAAGAGTGCCTCAATGACATAGTGATTTGTACTTTAGATACAAACACTGGACATTGTGACTGTTTAGGACTGAATGACAGAGAAGGTACTAGAGTGCATCATGATACGCTAACACTGACTGCTTGAAGTTATGATATTATTTTGTACCTGCATTATATTTCTAAACAAATGGCAGCTGGATTATCTTTTAATATATAAACTGATATTAAGCAGCAGTGGCAGTTGGCAGTCTATGGAAGCAAGGGTCTATCATAGTAAAACTGAGGTTGGGCATTAACTTGATACACTTTTATACCATTGCAGAGATGGTAAAAATAGGTAATGGTGACAAAAGGCTTGATCTGTAATGTTGTATTTACAGTACAGTACTACACGTTGATATTTGTACCAGTGTGTTGCGAATACAATTAAAAGAATCAAACCGATGAATTCATAAAAAAGTATAATCTCCAAGTATTTTGATTTTTGTGAACAGATATTTGAGTTACAGATTGTTGTCCAGATATTTTATTAAATAATCATTCTTTGTTACAGTTACTCTGCAGTTCAAATGCAGACCACTTAATCACTCAAGCATCAGGAATAAGCTTAATGTGCCTATTTCATCCATACTTTCATCACAAGGTTTCTCATTGTCATCATTATCATCATCACTATAATTGAGCATTGTTTAACTTAGTAAATTAACTAGAAATTTCCATGCAGAACATTTCCTCACCAAGAATGTATACCATAAAGACATTGTTATGCATGAAGTTCCAAGCCACAATATAGGCCTTAGCTTCCCAGATATGTAACCATAGATTATGATAATAGGATAGTTATGTATTTAAGACAAAAATACTTTTACTCATTCCATATGGGCATTACTTTCCATATCTGGTTGCCAAGCATTGCCTAAGTAAAGTTTTATTGAAATAAACAGATTGGTATTCTATAGCAAGAAAGTAACTACAGTTGACTATTTTTTATATTTTTTATTTACATTATCAGATACTGTATACTGAAGGCATTAAAATAGGTCTGTAGATTCATATCTTCATGACAAGCCATTCGATATAGTGAAACTTGCATTATAACCCAAAAGCTTATTATAAATAAGGAGTAGAGTTGGCCCTTTGGGCATTATAATTTACATCTATATAAATAACCAGTTTACAAGTGCCAAATCAGAGCATACACCTCTAGTGCTCTGAAGAGGGATAGAGTTGTTACAGGTATGGTGGAACTTGGTCCTTGATAACTTTTCCCGTAGAATTGGATGGGTGTTATACTTACCGGTAAAGCTTACTTTGTAAGATGTTTCTTTTAACTTTATATCTCATCATTTAAATTATTATTATTTATTACATCAAGGTTGTTTTATCATTTTAAATGTACAAATGTTGAAATTAAACACTTAGATAGGGCATTATCATGTTTGTCATGCCGTTCTCTGATAAGTACTGTACTGTACTTTGTTTATGTATTTTGTTTGTGTCGGTGACTGTGTGTTCTACTCTTAATTTGCAAAAATACCTCGTGATAATCTTGCATACCTCTTCCATAAACAATTAGTAGCTTTTTACATCATTGCTGGTGTAGTGTCTACTTATATCCTATGTAGGGGTGTTCTGGATAAGGTTCTCAAAAATTTATGATTTAAAAGTACAATAAATTTTAAGCATATTGGCCCCCCAAACCTGTACTGTATAAATTATACAGTATTGTGTGACTCATTGTGATTTTAAAATATTTTAAAAATTCTGTTAACCTCCATCCATATTGTTGAAGTGTCACTCCCTCCCGAGAACGCCTTATCATGGAATATAAGGAAGATAAATTGTATCTTCCTTAGAAACTGCAAAGTGTGGTGTTGATCATGGTTAGGTAGAATGGTATCAATTAGAATTCAGAGTTTCAGTGGTTTATAAATTACGTACTGTACAGGCTGCAAGTTTACATGCTCTCAGAGATGTGAACTTGTGTTTGCACTTGTTAGTCATGGCACAGTAAATCATATACTTTTGCACCCTTATGAAAAACACCTTGAAAAATTTCTGAAAACATTATAAGGTTCATTTTTAATCACCAAAAGAAATTGGTATTAACTTAGCATCTCATTTTTCACATACTGTGTTGGAAGTAAAATTTCTGCTTGATAAATATACTATCTCATCTTGACTCTCAGCTGTAAGCTTGAGTAGATTAATTGTACAATATGTCTAGTGTGCACAGTCCACAACTTTGCATTGCCCTTTAAAATGGCCCTCTTTTATTTCATTATTTACCTTTCTGAAACCTGCCATTTATGTTCATTTAACTCTTTTTTTAGAATTTCATAAACTAATTTTGTAAGATATGAGTCATGTAGTCAGATACTTAGGATATTTCTACAATATTATTCTGTAATTCCTACAATGTTGTAGGCTGTTTTGCTGCTCTCAGTGGCCTCTTTTCAATCAGTGTATAGCCAAGCATTCATATTTCATTCTTTCTTCCCTCAACACTTGATATTGTTAGGTGTTTATGTGTGGGATTGTTTAGTGATTGCTCCATGTTTTTTCATTGGGATGCAAAAGGAAATCCATGCACAGTATTCATTGATTGAAAACCACAGCTTTTGGCCAGGAAGCTAAATTTATTATCCGGTGCACCTCTGGTCTTTATCCTTGATAACAGATTTTTCACATAATTTCAGGAAACAAAGACTTATACACACAGTCCCAGATTCAGTATTAAGATTGAAATTAATATTTCAACTAAGGTTTAATGTATACATTTATTTTCATGTATGATTTTATTGATTGATAAACCGTTGACAATTAAGATTGGTACAGTATAGTGTTGGCTGGAGTGTTTGGCCAGTTGTTCCCTGTGTTGTGATATGGTACTAGTGACATTCCAGGTACGTTTCCAGCAGGTGCTCGCTGATGGCTGGCCATGTTGGATTTATAGGTGTATTTTATTTCATGTAGTTACAGTAGAGTTCCCATTTGTTTGTATATATAGAAGTTAACTTTGGGTTAGCCTCTTGCTCCTCACCAATTTTTGGTGATGTCAGTAGATTGAATCATGAGCCTATTTACAAAAGATCAGAAGACTGTATATATCCTAAGAAAGCTGTGAAGGAGTAGGTATTTTTCTAATGTACTGTCTTTGTGCATTTTGTACGTTTTATACTATATTGTTCCCCTCCCCCCCTTTTTTTTTGTCAGTAGAAATGGTTAATTAACGATGTAGGTGACAAATTTTCCTTGTACTTCTCTTGAGAGTAATGATCTTTAGTACAGTATATTATCAGTATTACAGGATGAGAGTTTCCATATATTGTCGGAAAGAAATATGTGATAAAGGATTATTTTTCTTGTCATGGTTTGGTCTTGACCCTGGTAATTGACTGTAACCAGGTGACAAGTTTTCATCTACCTCATGATCCTGGTATTGCGTTGGAAAATTACTGGCCATTCATTGTTCAATATTCCTCTTTTACAAAACTTTAGTCTAATCACTCAGGGCTAAAGATTTGAAAAAAAGAGACTATATAAGTAATTTTATGTTTTCACCACCCATGATTTATTTATAATTTCTTGGTTTGCAAAATTAACACAAACCCATTGAAACACACGCAACTTATGCAGCCATTTCCTCAATACAGTTAAGCAGGCATGGTTTTCAGTTCATGATATACAGTACTGTACTGTGCAAAGTCTTCCTTTTATGATGAAAATATTGTTTTTTAACATATACAGAATTGAGCTTTACTTTTGACATTCATTTAATTAAATTTCTTTTAGTTTGTTGTGCAATATTGAAAAATATTGAGTATACATGCAAAATATTTGCTATGCAGATAATGATTTCCTCTTCATATATTTATTATACATTGTAATGCTGCATGATCCAGGAAGTGGGGAAGGTATCAAAATATGTCACTTTCCGCACTGCTTGAAAGGTCGTATCACTGAGGCTGGGCACAGAACAAGCTGCCTCGTCACCTCTGCCTTAAGAGCCATGTTGTAGACACAACATAATCACTGGGTGTATCCATAGGGAATTTTCCATGAGAAACTTTAGATTAATTTTTGTATGAAATTTAACGTGTAAAAGAGGGAAAGAAAATAAACTGTGATATTAAGGTACATGTTGAGTGTTTGGTGCCCCTGTTGGGTTATACTGTACTTGTTTACATTAGGTGTTAACACATGAAAGGGGAGTGAATATAAATGAGTCTTTTGGACTGTATAATTATAAATGGTAGGTTTAAAAATGATGAAATGGATTCTAAATTTGTGAGTATGTTTTAATGCTGTAACCATTTTGCTGTCCTGGCAAAAATGAAGGTTTGGTTCAAGTTTTGAGTAAATTATGGAAGATTTAAAGGATATAATGGAAGTGGAAAATTATTATAAATTAGAGTAGGGGAAGGTAGTGAGTGGCACTGAGGAAGATTCAGCATTCCTCCTTTTCTTGAATTTGTTAACAGTCTATGTCCTAGACTACTTGAAACTATGACAGAATCTTCAGGCCCCCTCCCTTTTGTAATTGCTCCTTAAAACCACTTTCGTCCCCTTTGGTTTCCCACGAGACAATATTTTTCTTTTTTATTCTCCAACACCTATCCTGTCCACCTTGGCTCACCACTTCCCGACACTCTTCTTAGACCCTTATAACTTCATTTGGTGTTTCCATTCTACCTTCGTCCCCCTATATCACTCCCTCACTGCCTCCCCCATCCTCCCTACCTGTTTGTCTCACTGCCTCCCCCATCCTCCCTGCCTGTTCGTCTCACTGCCTCCCCCATCCTCCCTGCCTGTTCGTCTCCTTCCAGACTTGCTCACATCAATCTCTGGCATTAGTTAGGCTGCTCCCAAGTTGTGGTAATGAGGTTAGGGGTTATCAGGATGTGCAGGAGGAGGAGGAGGAGGAGACCAGTAGAGGGAAGGAGGAGCAGGTGGAAAAGGAAGAAAGAGTAGATGAAGCAATAGGAAGATGGGTTGGGGAGAGCAGGAGTGAGGATAAGGAGAACGAAGGAGAGAAGCAGATGGGACGGTAGAATGAAGGAAAGTCAAGTAGCAGATGAAACAGTAGGTAGGGGGAGATGTGAAGGGAGATTGATTGATTGAGTGAGTAATATTAGGCGCCGCAACAGCGAGGTCATATAGCGCCAGAAAAGGGTGATAGATAGGTAAGACAGCAAACAGGAAGGATATAGAAAGAAAAGAGGGACGGTTGAAGAACTCAAAGCCAATGACTGGGGCCGAAGGGGCGCCGAAACCCTTAAAAAAGTATTGCCCACATCACTAATGCAGGTAATACGAAGCTAGGGAAGGAAGCAGAAGAGAAGAGAAAGAGAGAAGGGTGATATTGAAAGGAGAGACGAAGGAAGAGAGGGACAAGTGTAGTTGGTGGAGAGGACGAGAACAAAATTAATATTACCAGGGAAGGTGGAGACGAGGTAATAAGACCACCAACTCAGGTGTGTCCAGGTGAAGCTTAGGTCGTTAGTGTATAATGTGCCAACAGTTTCATTCTCTCTCTCTCTCTCTCTCTCTCTCTCTCTCTCTCTCTCTCTCTCTCTCTCTCTCTCTCTCTCTCTCACACACACACACACACACACACACACACATACACACACACACACATACACACACACACACAAACCTATATTAAACGACAATAGACTGGGAAACAAAATTGCTACAGAAGTGAAATGAGTTATAGCTTAGAGTAGATTTATTCACTCACTCATTCATTGGAAAATTAAACACTAATGAGACTGCATCAGCCAGGATCATAATTATAGCACAGAGGATGGAAAAGAAGATGAAAGATAACAACACGCTTTGATTCAACAACAACGACGACAACAAAAACCGAAAAAGTGGGAATGAGAGTTGAAGGTCTGATATTGATTGACTCAGAACCGATTTAGACAGGCGGATGAAAGAGACAAGAGAAAGAGAAGTCTGAAGAAGAAGGAGGAGAAGGAGGAGGAGGAGGAGGAGCAAGGAGGAGGAGTAGAAGAAGAAGAGGAGGATAGGTAAGTGGGAGTGTAGGAGAATGAAGGCAAGCACTGCGGGACTGCAAAAGTTGGAAGAGAGTCGAGTAGGAATACTTTAGGATGAAGACAGGCGGCGAAAGTTGAGGATTGACAGTTTTAGGCGAAGACACCCAAAGTTAAAGGAAGAAGGGCAATTTTGGAACACACACACACACACACACACAGAATCAGTGGGTAGAAGGGCAATTTTGGAACACAAACACACACAGAAAATCAGTAGGCAGAAGGGCAATTTTGGAACACACACACACACAGAAAATCAGTGGGCAGAAGGGCAATTTTGGAACACACACACACACACACAGAATAAATAGGAAGAAGGGCAATTTTGGAACACACACACACACACACACAGAAAATCAGTAGGAAGAAGGGCAAATTTGGAGGAGAGAGAGAGAGAGAGAGAGAGAGAGAGCAAAGGACAAGACAGCAGATACACACACACAGGGACAGCAAGGCTTCAGGTGGACGAGACAGTAACTTGAGAATTTTCGCCAGAGTGTGTGGTTGGTTGGTGAGTCAGCCTGTGCAACTTCACTCCCCTTCTACCTCCCTCCCTCCACCCCCAATCCCCCACAAACACCTCTTCCCCCCCTCCTTTCATCTTCCCTCTACCACTACCATTTTCACTATCATTACTACTACCACTACCACCACTACTACTACAACTACTACTATTACTATTACTATTACTACTATTACTATTACTACTACCACTACCACCACTACTACTACTACTACTACTACTACTACTACTACTACTTGTGTGTGTGTTTACCCTCTCATTCTGTCTCATTTTGTTTTGTATATCTGTGTCCATCAAGTTATCAATGTTTAAACTCCACTTCTATTTACAGTGAGGAAATTATTGATGAAGGATTCGTTCTTCCCTTTCAATTAAAAAATAAATCGAAATAAAGTAGTTCCATTAAAACTGCGATAGCTTACAACGCAAATGAAGACTTATATTTATTAAATGGCATTAATTCTGAATGTATGCGATAATTGCAGCCATTAATAATAATACTGTATAATTGTATATCCTCTTACACTCTTAACAACGAATACCAGGTAAAATATAACATAAATAACATAATAACATAATAACATAAAACGTGTATGGTTGGTTGGTTGGTTGGTTGGTTGGTTGGTGATAGTTGGTTGATTCTGATGGTGGTAGTTGGTTGGTGGTGATTGTGGTAGTTGGTTAGGTGATTGGTGGTGATTGTGGTAGTTGGTTAGGTGATTGGTGGTAGTTGGTTGATTGGTGGTAGTTAGATGGTTGATTGGTGATAGTTGGTTGGTTGGTGATAGTTGGTTGGTTGATTGGTGAGAGAATTGAATGGTTGGTGATTGTGGTAGAGAGTAAAGTGTTGTAGTAAGTGAGTTAACAAGGCCAAAGGTCACTCACTCACTCACACTTCCCTCTATAAAGCCTTTCTGGGGAATGAAGGTATCTATAGTCTGTTCAAAACTTGTGTTCCATTTTCCTCTATCTATCTGTCTCTATTTCTATCTATATCTTTATATCTATTTCTATCTGTCTCTATTTCTATCTATCTCTTATCTGTCTATCTATCTATCTGTCTCTATTTCTATCTATATCTATTTCTATCTATATCTTTCTATCTATCTCTATCTGTCTCTATTTCTATCTATCTCTTATCTGTCTATCTATCTAAGCATAAGAGGCCAGCGGAACACAAGTTTTTAACAGATTATAGTATTTTTATTTGTTTTTAACGGGGAACGAAATAAAAGTGGAATAGATTTGATAAAATAATTTCCAGAGTCACAATTTTATGGCCCCTCATATTTTTTATTTATTTATTTATTTATTTATTTATTTATTTATTTGTTTGTTTATATTGTAGGACGTGAGTATCAGTTTTATTTCATATATATCTCTTCGTTTGTCTTCCCTTCTTCTCTCTTCTCTTTCTTCATTCTCCCTTCTCTTTCTTCATTCTCTCTTACTTTACTTCCCCCGTGCATCCAACCATTCATTCTCTCCTTCCTTCCTTCCTCCTTTCCTCTTTCATCCATATTTCCTTCCCCAACCCCATATTTTTATTCATAAACGAATTTCCCCTCAAAATTGTTTTCGTCGCAGGAGAAGATGCCGACACATATTATATTTTTTATTTACCAGAGGGATTTTTATGCAACCCAGGAAAAACCAATTGCCTGTAAAATAAAATAATCTTATCCTCATAGCTTCTCTTGCCTTCAGTAACCTTCTCACATAATTATTAACATTCGAAAGACGATGTTAATTAAAGGGAGATGCTCAATCAACCCCCTTAATTAAAGCTATTTCAGCACCCAATCTATAAAGGAAAATAGACATAAATAATAGAAATAATATAAAAATTAATAATAAAAAAACAACACTGTCTCATTAGCTGTTAGCATCCTCTCTCTCTCTCTCTCTCTCTCTCTCTCTCTCTCTCTCTCTCTCTCTCTCAACATCACCCTCCCCCCCACCCCCCTGTTTACACCAGCATCGTCAAGGAAATTCCCCCACTAGATGCACCCCTTCCCCCCCCAACCCCCCAACTCCAACCCCAAACCAAATTACTGTCAAACTTCCCCAATAATTCACCTCCTCCCCCAAAAAAAACAAACAAAAAAACAATACACACACACAATCAAATTCCAAACACACACACACACACATACACACACAATCAAATTAAAAAAAAAAAAAAAAGCACAATCAAATTCCAAGTCTCATTTATTTCTCCTCATTATTATAAAATACCCCAATGTTATGTATCTATAAAAAAAAATTATTACCATACTTTTTTTCTGTTAAGTGTTTTTCCATTTGTTTATTTATACTCATTATAATTTTTGAGAGGATTTTATTTTATTTTATTTTATTTACTAACTGTATTGTTTATTTAATTGGGTTTCATTCCAGTTTTTATTGTGTTATTCATTTATATTATTGTATGCATTTTTGTTATTTTTTTGTTATTTTTTGTTATTTTTGTTATTTTTTGTTATTTTTTGTTATTTTTGTTATTTTTTGTTATTTTTCTTGGTTCGAAGTTGTTGTTCCTTTTCCTCAGCAGCGAACCGTTAGTCGGAAAATATTGGCAATGCAGATTTTTTTGATACACTTTGCAAATTCTCTCTCTCTCTCTTTTTTTTATCTATCTTTCTCTTTCTCTCTCACTCTTTTCTCTGTCTTTTCCCTCTCTTTTTCTCTATTTATTTCGCTCTCTCTCTCTCTTATACAGAGAGAAGAAACAGGAATGAAACAGATGAAAGGGGCAGGAATGAAAAAGAGGACAGACAAGGCAGGAGTGAAACAGAGGAAATGAGAGAATATTAGGTTGGTGTTCGTTCAGCCATCACAACATCTGTTACAGTCTTTCATCCTACTCACTCCCTCACTCTCTCTCTCTCTACCACTCACTCACTCTCTCTCTCTCTACCACTCACTCTCTCTCTCTCTCTACCACTCTCTCCCTCTCTCTCTCTCTCTCTCTCTCTCTCCCTCTCTCTCTCTCTCTCTCTCTCTCTCTCTCTCGGACATTATTGGATTGTGTGTGTGTTCTAGCTGTAAGTGTATTTGTTTGTGTGTGTGTGTGTGTTCAAGCTGTAAGTGTATTTGTTTTTTGTGTATGTGTGTGTGTGAATGCCAGTCCAGTCCTTTAAAGCAATGTGTAGTGTGTGTGTGATACAAATATGAAACAGTATAAACCTTGTAATTGGTTCACTTGTAAGTCAAATGATTCGAAACTTCAAGACCTGGATACAAATTTTGGATTGTGAGTGAACCTGTGTGTGTGTGTGTGTGTGTGTGTGTGTGTAGCTTCAGGAACGGACGCATTGGTATTCATTTGTGTATATGCAGGAAATCCGGCGTGTAACATGCTTCGTCAGCTTTACAGTTTGGGGAATGTTTATTTGTTAGTATGTTTGTTTGTTTGTTTTCCAGCCGTGCAGGGAATGTATTTATGAGCTTGTACAACACACAATTTTACATGCAGGCAGGTACAGTACTTGATTTTCTGTGTGTGTGTGTGAAGCATGTATTCAACTGACGTGATTATGGTACACAACTACTCGAGCGTACCATTTCATGCTTACATTAAATGAAACATGAGTCAGTGTGTACAACGAGTGACCTGTGTGTGTGTGAGCTAAGTGCACGTGCGAGGGGGGTAGGGTGTATGACAGTGGGGGGGAGAGGGAGAGGGGGGAAAGGAGGAGGGTCTGATGCGCGTGCTCGAGGGGCGTGGCTGGCTGGTGGACCTGGTGGTGGTGGTGGTGGTTGTGGTTGTGGTAGCTAGCCAGTCTAACATAACCCAGCGTACCGTGTAGTGATCACCTCCTATACCACTACTATTGTATTACCCTTTATATATTGTTGTTGTCACTCGAAACACAAGTATAGTAAACGTTAGTCAGTTGTAACACTTTACTTTCCATCTCGTTATGTCGATACCTAGTACTCCTCTTCCTCCTCCTCATCTCTCTCTCTCTCCTTGTCCCTCCCTACCCTTCCTGCCTCACTCCCTCAGTCCTTGTCTCGTTCTCTCTCCTCCCGCTACTACCGCTAGTCTTTCTACTGCAGCGTGGGAAGCAACATATCTCCTTCCGTAATACATGGATTGGAAAAGAAAGGAATTGTATAATGACGGAAGGAAGGACATGATGTTGACATAGTGACATGTATATTACTTTGAATTTCTAATAGTTTGTGGAAAGTGGAAGAAATGTGTTGTGCATAAATTATCACTGATTGAAAATGGGAAAAATAGAAAAGTAAAGAATACACGAGAATAGAATGAAAAAAGAAGCAAAGAGAGACGAACAGAAGGAAGGAAAGAAGGGAGATGAAGGACAGCCACCGACTCGTGTGTGGCATTCCTTTAAGGTTTGTTTGTAAAACATAATCAGAAACATGAGATACCGGTGTGTTTCTGTGTTTGCGATGAGGGGGAGAGGGAAGGAGAGTG
>JAWZYT010005348.1:30000-35305 GCA_034508575.1 Petrolisthes manimaculis
TTGTCTGTGTGTGTCTTTTTGTCTGTGTGTATGTCATTTTGTATGTGTGTATGTCTTTTTGTCTGTCTATGTCTTTTTTACTTTTTGTCTGTCTGTCTGTCTGTCTGCAGGGAGTTCGATACAGTCAACCCCCTTTAGCCACCCTGTCTGTGTGTGTGTGTCTATGTGTGTGTTTGTGTGTAGGCTATGTGTGTGAGTAGTGAGAGTGGATCTGTGGTCGTCGTTACAGAGATGGTGGTGCTTGGAGGTTGGCTATACTGTATGATTGGCTACACTGGGTGGTTGGTTGATAATGGTAGTAGCCTGGTGGTGAGTGGAGTAGGCTAATAGTAGGTGGTAGGAAATGGTATGAATGTGGTTGATTAGTTGGTTGGTTTGCCTATGGTAGTGGTGGCGTGATAAAACGTAAATTTAGTGTGAATTTAGATAAGAGTGTGTGGTAGGTAGCAGTGTGATATAACGTAGATATAGTGCGAGTTTAAATTAGAGTGTGTGGTAGTAGTGTGATAAAACGTAGATATAGTGTGAGTTTAAATTAGAGTGTGTGATAATAGTGTGATAAAACGTAGATATAGTGTGAGTTTAGATTAGAGTGTGTGGTAGTAGTGTGATAAAACGTAAATATAGTGTGAATTTAGATTAGAGTGTGTGATAAAACGTAAAGAGAGAGTGAGTATGTAGTGTAATATTTATTGAGTGGATTATAAAGAGTGCATTACCTGGTAGTGGTGAAAATAGTGTATTGATGTGTGTGTGTGTGTGTGTATAGCTCTGGTCGATGGTGGTAATGTTGGTTGTAGTGGTGGTGGTGGTGGTTGTTGCTGTTATGGTTGTTGTGTTGTAATAGTGACTGTGTGTGTGTGTTTGTGTGTTATGGTAGGGAGAGATTGTGTGTGTGTGTGTGTGTGTTATGGTAGTGACTGTGTGTGTGTGTGTGTGTGTGTTATGGTAGTGACTGTGTGTGTGTGTGTGTGTGTTATGGTAGTGTGTGTGTGTGTGTGTGTGTGTGTGTGTGTGTTATGGTAGTGTGTGTGTGTGTGTGTGTGTGTGTGTGTGTGTGTGTGTGTGTGTGTGTGTGTATAGTATTGACCTGGCTGGTGGAGCTGGCAGATTAAGGTTAAAGTCTCAGCAACAAGGTCAAGGTCAAAATCAGAATAGTAAAGTCAAGGTCAAAATCAGAATAGTAAGGTCGAGGTCATAATAAGTCGAGGTTAAAGTCCAAACGGTCAGGTCAAGGTCAAGGTCAAGGTCGAGGTCAGGTGGACAATACAATAGATATTTTTACGTGACTCATTAAATTTTCTTGTTTACTTTCTGTATCACATTAACTATTGATCTTATGAAATTTTACACACACCTTTATATAATACAAATAATCTTGACTAATTTTTTTTTTTTTTTTTTTCTTTATTACAGTGTGTGCGTGTGTATGTGTGTTTCATATTACAGTGTGTGCGTGTGTGTGTGTGTAAGTGTTTTATATTACAGTGTGTGCGTGTGTAAGTGTTTTATATTACATTGTGTGTGTGTGTTTATCCCGTGTTGTGTTTTATATTACAGTGTGTGTGTGTGTGTGCTGATCGTCATATATCGTGTGTGTGTGTGTCGTGTGTGGTGGCTGTTGTTGTTGTTGTTGTTGTTGTTGTTGTTGTGTATAATTATGATGCCTCGTTTGGTGAACCAGAAGATTATCATAATAATTTTTTTTCGTCCATATCATTAGTCCCATTAGTCAGGGAAGTCAAACTAACTTAAGGGGGTGCGGGAGTAGGGGACAGGCTTGGGGGGGGGGGGGGTGCGGGAGTAGGGGACAGGCTTGGGGGGGGGGGTGCGAGAGTAGGGGACAGGCTTGGCGGAAGGAAGAGTGATGGAAGATGTGTGAAACGTAATTGGAGCATGCAGGCAGCTTTGTTGTTTGTTGACCGTGGTGGTGTGTGTGTGTGTGGTGTTTGAGAAAGAGAGAGAGAGAGAGTGTGTGTGCGTGAGAGAGAGAGAGAGTACAGTGTGTGAGAGAGAGAGAGTACAGTGTGTGAGAGAGAGAGAGAGTACAGTGTGTGTGTGTGTGTGTGTGTGAGAGAGAGAGAGAGAGAGAGAGAGAGAGAGAGAGAGAGAGAGAGAGAGAGAGAGAGAGAGTACAGGTGTGTGTGTGTGTGTGTGTGTACAGTCATGCTCAAGTAGTCCTGTAACACTCTCGAATGGAACAGCCTCGAAAACCATTGATGCCAGACAACAGATGTTATTTTCTCTGTTCTGGTAACGAATATAGTATCCTCTTTAATTAACGAGTTTAAGGTAAATCTGGAGCAACTGAATCCTCCAAACTATTCCAAGCAACAACAGAACACCATTATTTTTGCTCTTCTGGTCCTGTTTCCTAGCATACTTTGGACCAAATTAAAGGACTATATATATACCACCTTTATGTACTCTTGGTCATTAGGTCACTGTAATCCCAGACTGGAGCCGTGTGTGTGTGTGTGTGTGTGTGTGTGTGTGTGTGTGTGTGTGTGTGTGTGTGTGTGTTAGTTGGCTCGATGCCCACTCAACCCTATACTGACACTAAAGATAAACTAGGGGAATTTGTGTGTGTGTGTGTGTAAGAGAAAGAGAGAGAGAGAGAGGAGAGAGAGAGAGAGAGAGAGAGAGAGAGAGAGAGAGAGAGAGAAGAACTATTAAGGTCAAGGTCACTCATTTCCATTGTATCTGAGGTCAAGGTCACAAGGACATACGTAAAAGGAAAACACACACACACACACACACACACTAGGTCGAAAGGTCAAGTAAACTCTTTGTGCAATATATTTAAAGGTCAGGTCAGGTCAGGTCAGGTCATACAGGGTCAGCAGGGGGGGAGGGGGGGGCAAGATCGATGTATGAGAGAGAGAGAGAGAGAGAGAGAGAGAGAGAGAGAGAGAGAGAGAGAGAGAGAGAGAGAGAGAAAGAGAGAAAGAGAGAGAGAGAGATAGTATGTGTATTTCTTCTGGGAAATTTTCAAACAATCAACCTTAATTAACACCAATGAATCTTATTTTTTATTTTTTTTATTTCTTCGGTGAATAAGTTTTGATATTATTCAGTTTGACTTTTTTTTTAATATATAACTTTAAAGGTAGAAAACATAAAAAAAACGTAGAATATTGAAGGTAAATTAACCAAGTTACTATTTAATTTTATTATAATTAAAGATTCTGTTATAATTTGTGGGTTGATGGTAATATTTTTATTTATTATTTTTATTTATTTCACCTTGGGACGAACGTAAGAAAATGTTGTAATGATATAGTCACACAAACATCCGGAAGTCGTCAGTTGTTGCTGTGTGTGTGTGTGTGTGTGTGTGTGTGTGTGTGTTTTGTATGTGTGTGTGGGCGTGTTTGATTGTTTTATGTGTGTGTGTTTGTTTATTTATTTGTGTGTGTGTGTGTGTTTGTTTATTTGTGTTCGTGTTTTTTTTTTGTGTATGTGTGTATGTGTGTGTGTGTGTGTGTTTATTTTTGTGCGTGTGTGTGTGTGTGTGTGTAAATGTTGATCCTCAAATGTTATAGGCCAAGACATCAGAAGAAACTAAAACATTCTTAACCTAATATATGTAAATATCTTTTGAAACATCGAAGAACTGAAAATCTTAAATACAAGAAACGCATCTACAGAATTCTTGCCAGTACGTGAGCGATGAAGAGAAGAAAAACAAAATCCTGTCAGTAACACACACACACACACACACACACACACACCGTCTCTCTCTGTCTCTCTTTTTCTCTCTGTCTGTCTGTCTGTCTCTCTCTCTGTCTGTCTGTCTGTCTGTCTCTGTCTCTCAAATATTCCTCAATTCTCTCTCTCTTTCTCTCCTCTCTCCTCTCTCTCTCTCCTCTCTCTCTCTTCTCTCTCTCTCTCTCTCTCTCTCTCTCTCTCTCTCTCTGGTTTTATTATGATCCACTGTTATATTATTTTACTCACAGTCAGTCAGTCACCACCACGAGAATTTTTTTTATATACAACATTGCGCCACCGTCATTGTAGTCTGAGGCAAATCGGGATATTATTGTGTTCGTGAGTTTCTGGTGGTCAATGTAGATATTTTTTTTTTCTTGATAATTGTATATTTTATTTTTTTCATTCAGTTTTTTTTTTTTTTACGTTATGAAGAAGGGGATATTATTGTTGTGTTCTTGAGTTTCTGGTGGTCAATGTAGATTTTTGTTTTTCTTGATAATTGTATATTTAATTTTTTTTCATTCAGTTTTTTTTTTTCTCTTTTTTTTATACGTTATGAAGAAGGGGATATTATTGTTGTGTTCGTGAGTTTTCTGGTGGTCAATGTAGATAGATTTTTTTTTTTCTAGGCTGTCTTGATAATTGTATATTTTATTTTTTTATTCAGTTTTATTGTGTACTTATTTATTTTTTTTACGTTATGAAGCAATATTTTAAGATAAATATGATTAGGCCTAGATGTGAGCACTGTATTGTGTGTGTGTGTGTGTGTGTGTGTGTGTGTGTGTGATGATGAAGGGTTACATAGTGTCATTGTGTCCCTTTCATCACCATCAGTCATCATCACAGTCACCCCTTATCATCATCATTATCACTATACTGCACTGCCGCAACACACACACACACACACACACACACCGTCCCTCACTACGCTAACTACCCGCTTACTCCCGACATTGAACACGCTAACCTTAGCAATACCAACCAGGCGAAATAATGAGAGAGAGAGAGAGAGAGAGAGAGAGAGAGAGAGAGAGAGAGAGAGAGAGAGAGAGAGAGAGAGGTATGGGAGAAAAATATATACCCGTAGCTCAGAAATGTAGATAGATAAATAAAAATGGAGAGAGAGTGAGAGATAATAAATATATATATAAGTAATTGTAGAGAGAGAGAGAGAGAGAGAGAGAGAGAGAGAGAGAGAGAGAGAGAGAGGGAGAGAGAGAGAGAGAGAAAGAGAGAGAGAGAGAGAAAGAAAGATGAGAGAGAGAGAGAGAGAGAGAGAGAGAGAATAGAGTTATCTCCCCACCACCCCAGTTCACCACATAACCCAGCCTAGGCCTTCATCTGTCTATGAGGCCTGTGGTTATATTGGCCTGTCTCTCATCCTGTCTCTTGTTAACTCCACCCGTCTGTCATTGTAAAAACCCACCTCTGTCTGTATGTATGTCTCCTTAAAGCCCTCTCTGTCTGTCTGTCTCTAAAATCCTCTCTGTCTGTCTGTCTATTTGTCTGTCTCCTGTTCCTCGTATGTTTAAAATCCTCTCTATCTGTCTGTCTGTCTGTCTGTCTGTCTCTAAAATCCTCTCTGTCT
>JAWZYT010005349.1:0-121673 GCA_034508575.1 Petrolisthes manimaculis
GACCACAGCGTCATCTGGACTTCCTACACTCAAGGTCGACTAAATACCTAATATAAGATGGCAAGAAGTAAATAGAGATAAACATGAGAATTCTACACTGTAATGAAAAACATGAGAATCATAATTATACTGTAATGATGTCCTTCCTAATAAGTGTGCAGGCATGTCCACCAGAAATAAAGTATATATATTATTTTTTCTTATATTACCCTTTGCCACGAGATATTGTTGTTATTGTTATTATTATTATTGTGTTCATGGTCGCCTAAATCACTATATGTGGATGTTAACGGGGTAGTAAGTATAGTGTTGGTAGGTTTGGAGCAACTGATTCCTCTAAACTATTTCAAGCAACAGGCCACCTTTATTTATTTTTTGTTTATCGGGTACTGTTTGTTTCCTGACATACTGTGGAGGAATCAAAGCTCTCCAATGTAACAACAGTGTATTACAACTCCTATAATTTACAAGTTTATTATTGTGGTGTCTATACATGGAAGGTTTATATTTACTGCACCAAGGTCACTCACTCACTACTAGTTTGCTTTTTTATCGAACACTTTTTATTATGGCAAAACACCAGCCATTAACGTTATTGCCCAACACAGATTCAACTCTTTTTTTTTTTTACTGTATATCCAGAGAAGTGAGGTAATTATTGGAACATGTATTCTATTGACGGAACATCGGACCACTGCCTGAGTTATTAAGACGAGGGCTAACACACTCCAATAACCATCATGAATGTTTTGGTTGTAGATATTTGTGAATACGTTAACATGTCCAGTCCAAGATAAAGGTTATGTAATTCCTCAAATCAACAAATTGTGAAGATTTAGGGACATAATTATACAGTAACATTCAGGTGTATTCACAATACAAAAAACAAAAATGCATTTTGTCTTCCTGACTGACATACATTTATAATCACTGCAAGATACAATCTAGTTGACACAAATATCCACGACTGTACTTAAATGGCAATACAGGGTGACATTGTGTGTGTAGTTATTTTTAGATGACGTAATACTGGTGCGACAGAATGTAAACAATGAGGTCCCTGAGAGCTTCAACACTTTAGTAACTTACCTGAGAATCCCTGAGGAAGGGCAGAAACTTGAAGGTACTTTGAATCACCATTTTGACTCCAAACTGTGTAACCACCGGGACTTGTTGCACCTACACGTTCACACCTTCAGTTCACTCCTCCCAATTCACACTCACTACACCTCGTTCAACACGCCATGCACCACC
The DNA here is from genome assembly GCA_034508575.1 of Petrolisthes manimaculis. Taxonomy (NCBI): domain Eukaryota; kingdom Metazoa; phylum Arthropoda; class Malacostraca; order Decapoda; family Porcellanidae; genus Petrolisthes; species Petrolisthes manimaculis. Next base: position 1,255 of record JAWZYT010005349.1, read on the forward strand.
GTGGAGGGCGGGGGGAAAGGTATCGAATCACGCATTAATTATAGTCTTTCGAGATCAAGGAAGAGCAGCTGACGACAGCCAGAGAAGTTTGTGATCAAGTTTGAGATGATAGTTAGTATGAGGGAGCTGGAGAGAGACGGTCAAGGCAGTGAGTGTTATCAATCAATCACTGTCTGTCTGTATGTCTATCGGTCGCTCCATTAATGTTGTTGTCTCCTGTCACAGCCGTTCTTGACGAGGCAGAACACGGGACAGAGAACGAACGATACAGAACATGGAGAACAAATAACACACTTGAGAGAGTTCAGTTCAATGTGATGGACTCAAGTCACGATGCAGGAAGGTAACCTGGGGACGGAGGGTATGTATGTTACCGTGAGGGAAGGGGAGGGGAAGGAGAGGGGGATGAGAAGGGGGAAAGAGAAGGTAGGGGAATGGGGAATGAGAAGGAAAGGGAGAGGGAGTGGAAGGGGAAGGAGAAAGGGTAATGGAGTGGAAGAGTTAGGGAGGTATCCTATTTGGGTGATACATGAGTAGAGGAGTGAGTGAGTGAGGGCCGAGCGAAACAAGAGAAGAGGAATAGGGGGTACGAAACGTGAGGTGAGGGGGGGGAGTAAGAAAGTGGGGTTCAGTGCTTGAAAATGGATGTGTGTTCCGAGGGGAGGGAGAAGTAAATTTTTTTTAGTTGGGAAAGAAAGAAAGTAGAATGGGGTAGGGTTGGGATGACAGAGTTCAATGTTGGATTTTGGAGTGGTGGGAGTGGGAGTGATGGGGGTGGGAGTGGTGAGGGGGCAGCAGTACAGGACACGAGGAGAAGGTAAGGAGAGAAGTTGGGAGGAGTAGGGTTCAGAGTAGGGCAAGAAGTAGGGGCGGGGGGAGGGGAGGGAGTTTGGAGTGGGAGGAGTACAATCCAGGGTACGAGGGTGATGGTGATTAAAAGGCTACAAGAGTTTTAAAAGGATAAGAAAGACTTAAAAGGATAAGAAAAAGTTAAAAGGATAAGAAAAAAGTTAAAAGGATATGAGAGAGTTAAAAGACTAGAAGAAGAGTTAAAAGGATAAGAAAGAATTAAAAGGTTAAGAGAGAGTTTAAAGGAATAAGAAAGACTGCACTGTGTATAAACGCTATATAGCAGGAGTGTGACGGGTATAGAATAGGTTGGAGTAGATAAGGAAAAGTGGGGTTGAGGTGTGAAAATAGGTTGGGGTAGGTTAGGACAAGTTGGTTGGGATGTGTCGGGTACAAGAGAATAGGTTGGAGTAGATAAGGACAAGAAGGTTGACAAGAATTATGAAGAAAGTGGAATGAAGAGGACAGAGAAAGGGAAAATTAGAGAACAAGGTACATGATATGAGAGGATATAAAAAGAAATACTTGAAGAAGAAAATGGGAAGGGAAGATAAAGGGATAAAGATAAGGTAATGGAATAGAAGAAGCCAAGTGACATTCAAAACAACAATAGTACTGATAGTTTGTTTACTAGGTCAACAAAATAGTGAAGGTACACGTGGCCAACTAAAGTAAGCTGTGGCATGCATACTAGAGATAAGACTGATAACGTTAACAGATAAAAAGATACAAGTGAATGTGAGGAAACAGACACACAACATGTAAACAAATTATTGGGAATATAACTACACGAGATGCAAACCAATAAACACCAAAACAAATCACAGACACACACACACACACAGAGAAGAGAGAGAGAGAGAGAGAGAGAGAGAGAGAGAGAGAGAGAGAGAGAGAGAGATGGGGGGGGGACCGACCACGAACACACGAACCGAGCAGCACCACTGTCGCTGGAACACTGCCTTGCCTTACCTACCTACCTGCCTTACCTCCTCACACCTGTCTCTCTCTCTCTCTCTCTCTCTCTGGTCTTGTCTCCCCGCCCACCTCTCCTTCATCCCAGCTTCTCTTATTTTCATCACGGAATCAGTAACCATTCACACACATATATATTTACATACATACACTACATATACATACATACATAGAGAAGGTGGACATAATCTCATCCACCTACATATTTACACACATATTCCAGTATATCTTTTAACTACACTTTCCTATTTTTAATCAAAATCAAAGATAGAAAACACTGGCCACCATATCATCTACTTTACTATGATATTTTGTTCAAGTATCCTGACATACCTTACATAATTTATATATGACGATCAGGACACTCAAAGATGTAAGTGTTTCATGACGATTAGTAAAACACGCTACACCTCGGAGATTATATGTATAAATGAACCTATATAGCAAGATAGGTACAGTACATAGCAAAAACGCACACACACACACCGAGAGAACCCATGCTCACTAATGTCAGACCTTCAGTACAACCCTTCCTATAAGTCCCAACACAACACATCACCAGACCCAACTTAATTATAAATGAAATCACAGTCATATTATCTTTGTTAACAAGTCCATACAAAAGCTGAGCTAAACATCTTGTCCGGTGATCTCACAGTAAGTAACACGTCTTTCGGGCATTGTTTGTAAAGCAGTCCTTGTTTGTTAATAGTGGTGTTGTCATTATTATTACAACACGACATCCGGCCGAGATACAGACAGACAGACAGACACACCTCCGTTACTCCACACCTGGCATGACTCTGGCAGATCATGTCCACAATGTCAACAAATAAACAGTGTAGATTATTCTAAGCTAATAAATAACATGTTCAAGACGGTGATGGATAATCTTACTCTGGCTTAAAGCTCATAACTTTAAGTACCAAGGGGAAATTTTAAGACTTATTGATGAGTTATGTTCTGAACGACCAAACATATAACCTTCCACAAACAATAATCCCAAACCCAAGCTAACTACCACCTATACCAACCTGAAGAAATGTCAAATAAAACTAACTAACCAAGGTAGAGTAAATAAAGTATGGTATGGTACCTATATATAGAGATGTAGAGTGAGATTCAGGGCCCCCTTCCCCAGCGTCACAAGATACACTCTCTACAGGCACACACAGGTTGGGGTCAAAACAACACCTCACTCATGGCAAGATACAACACGTTAGGAACATATGGCGACGGGGTGGAAAATATAGATTGTAAGCGAGGGGAACAAAGGAGGGAAAGAGGAAGGTGTGGGGAGAAAAAAGGGTGAATAAGAAGATGTGGGGAGATAAATTAGGGAAAGGAAGATGTGGGGAGAGCAGGAATGGAAAGAGGAAGATGTGGGGAAAGTAAGGAAGAGGAAGAAGTGGGGAGAGTAAGAAAGGGGAAGAGGAAGATGTGAGGAGAGAAGGGAGCAAGGGAGAGGTGTGTAGTGCAGAGGAGACAGGGAGGAAGGAAGGGATGAGGAAAGAAAATGAGAGGGTGAAATGATAAATGTAAAGACCGTGTATGAGAGACGGGACGGTGGGAGGCAAACAAGAAGGAAAACAACAGCAGGTGGGAGAGACGTTTGGAAGGATGGGAGGGAGAGGAGAGGAAAAGGAAGAGAGAGGATTGGAAGGAGGGGAAGAATGGTAAGAGGATGGGAGGGAGAGATGAGGATTGGAAGAATGGTAAGAGGATGGGAGTGAGAGAGGAAGAACTATAAGAGGATGGGAGGGAGAGGAAGAGTTAGAATTGAAAGAACGGTAAATTGGCTGGAGGGGGAAAGAGGAAGTATTGGAAGAACGGTAAGAAGATGGGAGGGAAGGGAAGAGAGAAGATTGAAAGAACGGTAAGAAAATGAGAGAGGATTGGAAGAAAAGGGAGGATTGGAGGAACTGGAAAATAGGCTGGAGGAGGAAAGAGAGGATTGAAAGAAAGGTAAGAGGATGGGAGGGAGAGGAAGAAGAGAGAGGATTAGAAGAACTGTAAAATAGCCTGGAGAGAGAAAGGGGAGTAAGTAAGTCAGAGAAGAAAGAGGGAGGAATGATTCTTCTCATGATAATTATCAGGGAATTTGAAGGTGTGCCTGTGTCCAGCCTGACCTTGATGCCCAGGTAATGACAGGTGGTGTGTGTGTGTTTTGTGTATTTGTGTATTTGTGTATTTGTGTGTTTTGTGTATTTGTGTGTGTGTGTGTGTGTGTGTGTGTATATATATATATATATGTGTGTGTGTGTATGTTGTGTGTGTGTTTGTGTGTGTATTGGAGTGTGGAAGGCAAAAGGTTGGAGGAGGTGGTGGATAGATACTTTTCTCCCCCTCCCCTATCTCCACCACCATGCACTTCACCCCTCACCCCTCCCCCTACCCCACCCCGCACCACCAGTCAATCCTCTGCCCCCACCACTTCATTCCCTTCCCCCCAGGCCAATTCTCCCCCCCTTCCCCCACTCCCCCTATACTGCTCGGGTTATCATCCCAACTCATGCATCCTTCTTCCTCTTTTCCCACGAGGTCAGGATGTGAGTCAGAGAAGGAAGAAGAGGAGGAGAAGGGAGGTAGGGAAGAAGTGAAGAGAGAAAACGAGGGGGTTGGAAAGAAGGAAAAGGTGGAGGAGGAGAGAGGGAAAAGAGAGGGGGAGAGAGGAAAAGAAAGACTAAGGGAAAAGGAGAGGGAGGGTAAAATGAGTGGGAGAAAAGGGAAGGAGGAAAACATGAAAGGGTAAGGAGCAAATAAAGGAGGATGGAGACAGGGTTAAAGGAAGGAGAAAGAAAAAAATATAGGGAAAGAAGTGAGAAGAGAAACAAGAGGGAAGTGAAGCAGAAATAGGGAAGGAGAAAGGAAAGAGGAGGAGCAGGAAGGGAAAAAGGGAAGAGGTGAAGGGGGAGGGAGGGAGGGTGGTCGTGGGAGCAAGGAGACCAATTATATCAGGCAAGGAGGAGGAGGAGGAGAAGGAAAGGGAGGAGGAGGAAGAATAGGAGGAGGAGAAGGAGGAGCAAAAAGGAACTACTGAGGAAAGACATGCAAGCAGGAGGGAGGGAGGGAGGGAGGAAGGAAGACAAGAAGGGAGGGAGGGAGGAAGGAAGGCAAGAAGGGAGGAAGGAAGGAAGGCAAGAAGTGAAGAAGGCAAGGAAAGAAGAGCAATTATTATAAGACAAGGGATGGTATGGTAATAACTGCCATGGACACCCACACAGGAAGGAAAGAGGGTGAACAGAGGGAATGTACGTACAGTAAGAATAGACAAAGTAATAACGAAGACACAAAGTAATAACAAAGACACAATATAGTAACAACGACACCAGGCAATACTATATGATACGAGGGGGGGAAGAATATATACCACAACAACAACAACTAAAAGTACTATATTATTATTATACTGTACTGTCAGCCAAGTGATCGAACCAACCAACCAAACAACCCTATATTATCGAACCAACCAACCAACCAACCAATCTCATATTATCGAACCAACCAACTCACCAACCAACCAACCAACCCACCCACCAACCCACCAACCAATCTCATATTATCGACCCAACCAACCAACCAACCAACCAACCAACCAACCAACCCACCCACCAACCAACCAACACAACCAAATAACCAACCAAATAACCAACCAACCAACCCATCTCATATTATCAACCCACGAGTACAAGACCTGATATGGTGAAATGAAAAGCAAAAAGGGATAACACTTAATTAAGGGGGAAGTTTTGTGTTGGTAATTCTGGAGCAACTGAATCCTATAAACTATTCCAAGCAACAGAACACCATTATTTTTGCCCCTCTGGTCCTGTTTCCTAGCATACTTTGGAGGAATCAAGGCACTACTCCAATGTACATACCAAAATCGAATTACTACATTGAGAGATAGATAACTGTATGTGGTAACGATGAGAATATATTGGCCCTGTAGCTCAAGATAAAGAATGTGGTATTAAGGTCCATGCACCACCACAAAGCTCAAAAAGGTCAATGTCAAGAAGATGAGCACTGTGGTAAAAGGTCGTAATAATGATGTATGTATGTATGTATGTATGTATGTATGTATGTATGACCCCCACACCACACCACACCACCATCCACTTTATTTTATTTTTACCACAGGCATCATTCGTTTCCTCTTGTTAATACTCTCTGGTATTGGCATCATCCTCCTCTTCCTTCTCCTCCTCCACCTCCTCCTCCTTCTTTGTGCTCTCCTTGGATGCACTCCCGTTAGATCACCGTTAGTTAGTTAGTTAGTTAGTTAGGGGGTCGTCGAATGCTTGGATAGATGAAACGTGTCTAGGTATCTTTGCTTTGGGTGGGGTGTTTGTTTATGTGTGTGTGTGTGTGTGTGTGTGTGTGAAAGTGAATGCATGTGTGAAAGTGTGAGTGTGTGAAAGTGAGTGTGTGAGTGTGTGTGTAAGTGTGTGTGAAAGTGAGTGTGTGTAAGTGTGTGTGTGAAAGTGTGTGTGTGTGTGTGTGTGTGTGTGTGTGTGTGAAAGTGTGTGTGAAAGTGTGTGTGTGTGTTTGTGTGTGTGTCTTTAACAAACTGACTCTTCCATCAAGCCACTTTCTCTCATGATGTTCTTTATAGCTGTTAGCCTGTCTCCTCATCTCAACTTATGCCTTCCTCTCCACTCCAACACCTCCTTGTTAGATGCTCTACAGGAGGAGGGGGTGTTGTTGTTGAGACTGAGGAGGTGAGTGAGTGAGAAGGACCTGAGTAGTTTCGAAACTCAAATAGCTATACAATATTTATACAGTTTTACAATCAGGGTGGTTGGTTGTTGTGACTGTGAAGTGGGTGGTGATGTCATACTTCCAATATTTATTCCTTTAAAAGAAAAATACTCTATATTCTGGGGAAATTTCGACCTGTGCTTGCTATACTGTATAATTATAGGGTATAGGGTACATGGTATAGCCTAACAGTTCCAAGGTCCAAATTATCAGAATAGTTTTATATATACCAATGCGACACACACCTAAGCAAAAAAGAATGTAACTATGTATGTATATAACATTCCACTACTATATACACAACACTGCATGGTTTGGGTGCTGACTCAGGGCAACTGTTGGTGATTTGGTGACTACTTGTGTGACAGACGGAAACCCCAACACAACATGTCCTGAGTCAAGTGTTGTTGGTACAGTGTAGTGGTGGTGATTAAACACGGTGATATCATAAAGGCTTCACGGTTGTATTAACACGGTCATATCATAAATTAGGCTTCAAGGTTGTATTTTTTTCTGTAATTTTTTCTCTGCTCTCAAATATGACCATTGGTATTGTACTATCATAAACTATACCTCCATAAAAATTGTGTTAAGGTAAACAAACATTAAGTCGTAATCAAAATCTCCGGAAGGGGTGAATAAAATAAAGATAAAAAAAGCGTGTGCAGACTCCGTGAGATGGTGATGATGATGATGATGTGGTGATGACTTGCTGTGGTCGTCTTTAATGTACAGTAAGGTGGTAATGTTGGGTGTATATATGTATGTATGGGAGGAGGAAGATGAGAACATAAGAATTTAGTAAACTGTAGAAGACTTTGGTAGCTCCTGATTTAGACCCATCACTTTGAGTCCATGTATTTAATTAACCAATTTTTAAGGTCAATTAGTATTTTTGCATATATTTTATTTCTTGGAAGCTTATAGCCACTGTAAACAATCAATGACGCTCTTGGATAACAACATTTTGGAAGTAATAACTTAAAAGAGTGTGTATGTTCACGCCACTCACACGTTCCTACATTCAGCTGTGGAATGATTAATGGCTGCAGGTTGAAACAAAGGAAAGAAGAGAGGTACTGTAGTTGAAGCTATAGCACATTCATGATTAACTCTTGGAAGAAAAGGGTTTTCATGTGTAAATTTAAAACGTCTGGTGTTAGTCCAGTTACTATATAATTACTGTATGCTGTTTTCTATGGATTAATTTTGATCTATTTTAATATTATAATTCGAAAAAAATAATAATCATATAACGTTGATCTACATTGATAATAATTCCAAAGATGAAAACTACAAGCATTCATCATTTAAATTAATAGGAGTCGTGACACAAGCATGGAACACAAGTATAAAAATATGAGTGTAAATGATAAGGTAATGAATTAATTAATGGTTCACTGACGTCACTTTATCCATCAATGGGTGAAGGTGTGATAGTCATCTCTTACACCAAAGGGAAAACACGTGAATGAACACACAGGAGACAAGTTATTTGAGATTGTGTCGTGTAAAGAAGAGAACTAATCAATGTAACACGGTATCTCTCTCTCTCTCTCTCTCTCTTTATCTTTATCTTTATCTTTATCTTTATCTTTCTCTCTCTCTCTCTCTCTCTCTCTCTCTATTTATCTTTCTCTCTCTCTCTCTCTCTCTCTCTCTCTCTCTCTCTCTCTTTATCTCTCTCTCTCTCTCTCTCTCTCTCTCTCTCTCTCTCTCTCTCTCTCTCTCTCTCTCTCTCTCTCTAACATACATGATATACGGTAGGAGTGAAGACAGTTATGTTAACGTCAGTAAGGTAATATGTAAGAAACCGAGTTATACACTGTGTAAGAAACAGGGAGTGTACTATGAGGGAGATGGTGAGAGGAGAGGGGAGGGGTGGAGGGAGGGGAGGGGAGGGGTGTACTATGAGGGTGAGAGGGTGAGAGGAGAGGGGGAGGGGAGGGAGGGAGGGAGAGAAGTGTTACAATGAGAGAAACCCGTTCATTTTACTTCCTGGGGGCTTCTCTTGAAATTACACCCCAACACGAATACCATCATAATACACACACACACACACACATGTAAATATAACACACACACACACACACACATGTAAATATAACACACACACACACACACACACACACACACACTAAATACTAAAGTGTGGAGAGGTAATTTAACGTGAGTGGCTGAATGTGAGAGTGGCAAGTGGTAGAGAGTGGAAAATTAAACAGGCTCTTAAATGGAGAGTGAGAGTGTGTGTGAGAGGAGGTGTGTTGAGGGTAAGAAGGGCTGGGGGCAGACAGGTATAGGGTGAGAGGGTGTGTGAGTGGAGATTATCTGAGAGTAAAAGCGGCAGTATGAAGTGTAGTGTAGAGAGGATGAGAGGGATGTGGTGAGTGAGAGGGACAGGAGGTAAAAGGGTTAAGTGAGAGAGAGAGAGAGAGAGAGAGAGAGAGAGAGAGAGAGAGAGAGAGAGAGAGAGAGAGAGAGAGAGAGAGAGAGAGAGAGAGAGAGAGAGAGAGCAGGAGGAACAGTGAGAGAGTTTAGGCTGAGAGAACGAGGGTATCAAGTGACAAGAGGCTGAGTGAGGGTCAACTTGTGGTGTATAATAGTTCTCTGCTCTCCTCTATACTCCTCCTAGTTCATGTCATCTTACACAACACTCACTAACACATTCATTACTTCGTTCACACACACACACACACACACACACATTCATTGCTTCGATCACGTCACACACATACACACACAAACACACATTTATTGCTTTGATCACGTCACACACACACACAGACTTACTTACTCATTCACTCACTCTCTCACACATACACACACACACACACACACGCTCACTCACTCACTCATCCACACACACACACATTCATTTCTTCAACCAAGCCACACCAAATATGTAATCACTTTTATAATGGGAATTCCAGAGGTAACATTGCAAACATATACTGTACACTATATCATTACACACAGACAGACGCACACACATAGAAGTGGAAGGAAGGAAGGAAACACAAGCACACAAACAGAACAGAAGTGGAGGTAAGGAAAAACAAACACACAAACAGAAGTGGAGGGAAATAAACACAAGCACACAGTTCCCCCAGAGTTCTATAAATACCTGGAGTGGAACATAATATGATACCCGGAGGTTGTTTCTTATAGAGAGAGTCAGAGCATTGCAGGTGAGAGTTGAGGTGCCTGGCCTGGGTCTGGTCTGGTCTGGTCTGCATGGCTCGTCTGGGAAGGAGGGCTGGCTGGGGTCAGTACTCGTAAAAAAAAAAAGGTTTCGTATTGTTGTGGTTGGTTGCCGCTGACTACTATAATTATGGTGTAGGTATTAATGTTATGTATTTATGTATAACCGGAGGCATATACACATGCACCAACATAATTATACATTCAGTATATTAGCATATGCATATGTATTATACATACAATACATTAGCATTTGCATATATACTATACATACAAACCCTATACATATACTGCACATTCACTAACTCGTGAATATCTCAGCCCATAATGTAAATCTATACACACACATATACACACACATTCACCCGTGTACAGTCACAATCTAAGGTTTTATATCAGGTGAATCAGAGTTTGCCACTTGGCGATTCTTATCATCCGGATAATAATACAAACACCAACAGCAATAGTTTCTCCCAGAATTTTTCGTAATAATTTTATTTGAAGCTGTTGCAGTATTATTGGGCGTGACTGTACACACATCCACACAAACACATACTGTATGTATACTACACGTCATTCAATAAACAAGAATTTATTTCAATAGGCATAATAAGCTTTAATCCTCAGTGCAGCATAAGTTATTTTAATTATGCAACCTTGGTTCGCAGAAGTAATAAATATATACAAATTATGGCAAATATTTACAACTCGTATTTATATTTCAGACACGCACGCACACTTAATTAGGCACACACGTACATACATACAAACAATTGAAGACACAAACATATAAAGTACATAGACTACAAGGAAACAAGGAAAGAACACATAGTTACATGGCAACACACGCACACATATGGATAATCTTGCATATACCACACGATACACATACACACACACACAGGTAATTACAACTTATACATATAAAAACGTAAACACAATACACGTGTAATTCAAGGACAAAAGGGAAGCACATCCTTGATAATGAAAAAGAATGATAAAAAGGCGGAGAAGAGAGACAGAATAAAATAAAGGAAGGACACAGGTAACTCGGTAAATACAATAGATAGATGTAGAATGATAGTTAAAGTAGATAAGTAGATAGACACATAAAAATAAACAGAAAGGCAAGAAACCAGACAGAAAGAAAAATAAACTAACAAAATAAAACAGAGCCACGACCGACAGACAGATAGATAACGGACAGACGCATACAGACAGAGACAAAGAGACATACGGTACACACACACAGACAGACAACCGCAAAGAAACCTGCGTGCTGTGCGGCGTCTATAGTGTGGGTGGAGTCAGCTTCCTTATGTGGAGAGAGAGAGTGGAGTAGCCTATAGGGTGGAGGTGGATGCAAAGGGTATAGAGGTAGTAAGAAAATGGAGATGGAGATGAAGGAGGGATTATAGCGAGGGTATATATAGTAGTAGCCTAGTGATAGTGGATAGAAATGAAAGGCAGGATGGCACAAGACTGTAGGTGAAGATGTCAAATACGTGACCCTTTTACTAAAATCAGGAAAGGGGAGATGATGCATGGATGAGGTTACGTACTTCTCAGTCAGCTGAAGGAAGAAGGAAGGAAGAAAGAAGATGACAACAACAAACATCTCATGAAGGTATATCAAATTATCAATCCAGGTAACAACAATATCCTGAACTCACAGAACTAGTCTATGAATGGAGATGCGAGGGGAGAATACGGGAGATGCGAGAGAGAGTACAGGAGATGAGAGAGAGAGAGAGTACGGGAGGTAGAGAGAGAGAGTTTGTAGAGGATGCCACAGTAAAACAAGAGAAATCAGTGAACCACCATTATATAAGTAGGTGCATAGGAAGACGACCATCACGAGTGGAACAAAAACAGGTACCGGTATAGAGATGAGGAAAGGTAGTGTTGGGTATATGGGAGGATATGAAGAGAAAGAAAGAGGGCAATTGGAACCTGGCAAAAGCCTAACTTTCTATGTGGTGTGTGTGTGTGTATGTGTGTTAGTCGACCAAAACCATGCAGGGTGAAACCTCTCCACCACCACCACCACAACCCCCATTTAAACAACAACAAAAACAACAAAACATACCCTGAATTCAAGGCTATATATACTGTACCTGCACCACGAATTAAGAAATAAAAACAAATAATAAAAATAATAATAATACCCACGACTGTCTGTAACCTGAGAACCAACAATACCCACAAAAAACACAACAATTAGCAAAGTTGATTACATTCACCACCAAGAATAAAAAAGAACGACAGATAAACATTAAAGAAACTGGTTGTGTGTTTCCTTAGTGACCTGACACTTCTGAATGAGACACCACAGGCAGGAAGGCAAAGTTTCATTATAATGTTCCTTTTTTTTTTATCATTTATATTATTTCGTTGAAGGGACTGGGGGCTAATTTTAGATCCACGAGTGTTGCTACTTATTAACGTTTGGGAATATTTGAGAAGACTTAATAAACAAGCGACATTGACACATGAACATTTTTCCAATTTATCATGAGTAGAAGTATACTATATATTCTTATTTTTATTTTTATTTTTTCATATATATTTTTTTTACCTTGCGAAAATGTACAGGCTTCATCATCTAATTTAATGCAATCCAATAAAAACCAGGTATATAATTATAAGGTCATAATCATTACTTAAAAGGGAATCGGTGCATTTTCGCCAGGATCTGAATAAAAATAAACAACAACAGAATCCGCATAAACAAACAAAAAAACAAAAGTATACAACAACACAATCGTAGTATCTATATAGAGTGATCGTCGAGGTAACCGGTTGAGTTTCCTTACACGGACCATAACATGTCCTTAGGCGGTAAGAATCTGGAAGTAAAAACCGTTCCACTTTGCACATGAACCTTGCCAACCAGCCCTTCCCCCCCCCCCTCCCCCCGAACCCCTCTCCCCCCCCCCCAGGGCCAACTCTCCCCTAAACTCTCACTAGTAATGTGTGTGTGTGTGTGTGTGTGTGTGTGTCAGACTCCTGGTCGAATAATTAGAAAACTGGAAGCGGTGTGGGTGAAATGAGGAGCGCACACACACACACACACACACACACACACACACACACACACACACACACACACACACACAATTATACGCACATCTTAACACTTGATAACGGGTTGGGTTTTACCTGCAGGGTCGTATGAAATTATTAGGTGTTAGTTTAAGCTAATTATTTTGGCATTCCTTTTTTTACAATCCCATCCACGGTATTATTTCGATATTACAGAGTTAAGGGGAGATTCTCTTGTTGATAAATGTGATGGTGGCTACTGATTCCTCCAAACCATGCCAGGGAACAAATAGACAACCTTAAGGGGAAAACAGAAGCCCTCAGTGGTACTATAATAGGGGATCTGTTTCGTGGCATAGTTTGGAGGAATCAGAGACCTTCCAATTCACCAACAAGAAAACCTCCCCTTAATGTTAGTAATATGGGATCTGTTTCGTGATATAGTATAAAGGAATCAAGAGACCTTTCAATTCACCAAAAAAAAAAAAATAATAATAATAATAATAATAATCTTCTCTTAATACTATACGAGGTTTTCTGTTTTCCAATACTTACCCTGAACAAATCCTAATATTTTCTTCACGATAACCCATGAACAGTTTCACAGTTGACCTCTGAACCAAGTGACCTTTTACTTGTGGTTCCACCCTTTACCATATTTTGGCAAGCAGTACCGTAACTTTTCTTTCAGCCTAAAACAACTTTCATCAGTACATTTTAGGACAATATACTGTACTGACCTTGCACAGGTTTTAACCCCTAAACTGTGGGAAATGAATTTTAAAAGATTAAAATATATACATTGAGTATAATCCTAAATAAAATACCGAGGGTGTGGCTGTAAAGGCAAACTATAGATATAAGTATACGACAGACTACACCTTGTGACCTTAGCACTCGGTTAAGCTATGTACAGTCGGCAGTATAAGTCCACTTCATTCCCATTTGCGAAAGTATTGACCTCATGATATTATTGTAACACTATTTAAAATTCAGAGTTACCAGACATGCTTTAAACGAAATAAATTATATATACTGTTAAAATAGAAACTGGTTCAGAATGCAACATATATCTGTATGGTCATATTAGCCTTATTATGGAATGGAACAGTATTTATGTTGCTAGATGTACATGTATTAGCATCACACTGATACTCTACTCACACAATATATGTCCACCAACCACCAAACCCAAACGAACCTGAAAAAATAGAAAAATGCTGGTTTAATTCATCTGGATTAAATAATGGGTACAAGGTAAACCACATGACCTCCAACCGTGAACCAGCACTAGCTCACCTAATGTATATATATATTCAATTTTTTTACGGCTCAATACAATATATACAAATAATATTGACCCAAATACATAGACCTCACAAAAGTTATATCTCAAAGCCGGCTCAACTCTAAATCTGTAAATTAAAGACTAAAGTATCACCTGAATATTTAACTCTGATAAAAACTTCACCACTATACAGATTATCAGGCTGATTCCGTACCTTATATAGAATAACTAAACCTGAACTTAAGGTGAACTGTAGATAAGACTAATGAACAAATACACGGGGGGAGAAACACCAAACTCAGCTGTGTTCTGTTGACTAAATAATGTTAAGATCAGAGAGAAAGATTAAGGAGTATATAGTAGTAACTAGTGTTTGGTTAATCTGGAGAATCTGAATCCTCCAAACTATTCCAAGCAACAGAACACCATTATTTTTATTCATCCGGGTCTGTTTCCTGGCATACTTTGGAGGAATAAAGGAGTTCTAATGTACCGTACTTATATATATACATCATCCCCTGAAGAAAGAAAGTAGGTTGAGTGAGATTGAACTGCTTTGGGGCAAGGCATGTCCACAGATATTAAATGAGAACCTGTTGTATAAAGGTCCATTCAATAATTTATCTGGCAACTCTGGCTGTAATGGTGAAAAGCAGGTTATTGAATAGAGAAATAGATTTTTTTTTTTTTTTTTTTTTGTGTGTGTGTGTGTGTGTGTGTGTGTGTGTGTGTGTGTGTGTGTGTGTGTGTGTGTGTGTGTGTGTGTGTGTGTGTGAGAGAGAGAGAGAGAGAGAGAGAGAGAGACATAGCTATTAAAATACTGAATTGGAGAGATCTACGGGAAAAAACGTGCACACACACACACACAGAGAGAGAGGCACCAATAATAATCACAAATGGCGTCTTAATAACAACCCACCACTCAACATTGCAGACCTGATAAGAAGCAACAAGAGGATTGAGTTCCTTTATAATTGTGTTTGGTGTGAACCGAACAAAGTGTTTTTCATGACGGTAATCCTCTGTGTCGGATGCACAATGGTGGCGTATATTACGTTGGAGTATTTATTTATTCCGGGTGTAACTTACGCCTGACTACTCCAACATTTACATAACTATCCATAACGTTAACTTACAGTTGAGTATGTAAGAGTATCATTGGTAGGTGATTTGACGTCATGACATTGCTCAGCCAATCACAATTATGCTTTCCGTATACACCAACCAATCACAAGGCAGGGTTTGACTCCATGGCAGTCAAATCCGAAACTGATTTATAACTCTCATCAAATGACTAACGAAAAGAACTCTTCATTGAAAAAGTAGTTAAATAATACAACCTTCTGTTTTTTTATTGTATGATCATATATGAATAAATTAGAAAATACATTTGACACTTATGGTTTTGGTGGTGAACGTCAAACTGCACTTCTTTTCCAGCTTATTTATTTAGGGAATAAATGGATTAAAAATGTACAACAAATACTTGTATAACTAAATTAAGACTTCTTGTTCCGCTATTAATACTCAAAGTTATAATCCACAGAGATTAACATGGAATTATAAGCTTTAAATCCAGGTCCACAGATTTATACCACCTTTGGAGCAGGTGTAATTTACGCCTTCATTTGTACCTGTGATGTCATGAATGAGGACCAAATTACTTTAGTGAATACCGGTGTAAGTCAAACGGAGGATAATCTCTGGTTGACAACGGCGTAAGAGGCTTTGTGGATAACGGCCTGTGTCTGAATTCCAAATCATACATAATAATGTAGACAAACTTCTACACATTCAGAAATATACACACAAATTTCCTCACACCTATACATATATGTTACAAACTTCCATACACACCTACCCCATCCACATACAACTCAACATCCTCGCAACCAAAGATAAAACAGTAATTCATACACATACCTTATGGAAATATAGACGTTCACACACACATCAAAGTCTAAACCAACACTGATAGTACATAATATATCACTGGTACCAACACGATTATCAGCATCAACAGGCTACCATTATCATCACTAATATTGTCACACCGTGGGAAAGCAGCGGTACACACACACACACACACATACACACACACACACACACACACAAGAATCCTACCTTACCTCTCCCAAGTAGAAGTTTACTGAGCGTTCTCACAGAAGGTCTATTATAGTGATATCATTAATTTTTTGTTTTCTTCATAATCCCCAACAACAATCATTATTACCCACAGCAACAAAAACTAATAAGACTCCAACACCATACTGTACACAAACTAATTAACAAACAAAACAAACTAATAACTATATCACGACTCTCGCGAATAATCAGCCCTACAACCCCTTCAAAAAAATCACATACCATACAGGAAACCCCTTAACTAAACCCACAACATGAACTACAACCACAATATTCTACGACAACAACACGAACACGAACCTTACTAATAACCAACTCTACTCCCCTCATACAAGAAGATATAAAAAAGTACAGGCTCTCCTTGACAAAAAAATAAAAAATACACACCTCAACAGAATGACCAACAACAATCACACACACACACACACACACACACACACACACACACACACACACACACACACACACACACACACACACACACACACACACACACACACACACACACACACACACACACACACACACACACACACACACACACACACACACACACACACACACACACACACACACATGAGCGGCAACGGGCAACTCCCTATACACAAAAAACACTGCCTAGTCCGCTGCTCCAATTATTTTTTTGCCGTGTGGGAGGAGAGGGGCAAGAGGCGAGGCGAGGCGAGGCGAGGCGAAGTGAGAGTTGCAACACAGGTGAGACAGGCTACAGGGTAAGTCAGTCATGAACGAATTTTGATAATATTTAGATAGTCATAGTCTCTGTCTGTCTCTCTGTCTGTCTGTCTGTCTGTCTGTCTGTCTGTCTGTCTCTCTCTCTCTCTCTCTCTCTCTCTCTCTCTCTCTCTCTCTCTCTCTCTCTCTCTCTCTCTCTCTCTCTCTCTCTCTCTCTCTCTCTCTCTCTCTCTCTCTCTCTCTCTCTCTCTCTCTCACACACACTCACATACACACACTACATAAATACTGTATAATTATATGAGGGAGAAAGCAATCTGAGGAAGTTAATGAAGGAATGAATGTATGTAGATATATTTATATATTATACAAACTAAACGATAGGAATGATTATCAAAGGTGAGGAGTTATTAAAGGTTGGATTTATACGACGAGTCCTTCAAATACTGCCACGAAACACCACCTATATGGAAGAAGCTTGTTTCATGGCATGGTCAGGAGGAATCAGAAGTATCCTATTTTCATACACAATCACAGGGTCCTTAAAACATCGGCTGACGGTTCTTACATTTTCCCCTGACGACAACCAGACGGACGCACTTGTATGCTTTCCTGCCCGAGGGATGTGTATGTATGTATGTATGTATGTTTGTATGTATGTACTGCATAATGTAAGGCAAGGGGGAAAACCCAGAGTGAGTCGTCCAAAGGTTATAGTTAAATCTTTACAAAAACATCTTCACACACACTACGACGACGTTAAATGAGTAACTGATTCCTCCAAACTGTGCTAAACAACAGGACATCATTATTCTGACTTATAATTTGATCCTATATAAAGTCTCACCCTGATTTCATACCTTTATTACACACAAATCAGAGTATATACGACTTTATGGACACCCTGTACTTTCGAGGAATCAAGACACTCCAATGTAAGTATTGTACAAAAAGCGTATTAACCCTTTAATCAGAGCAAGATGATAGATACGTACAGTGATTTTTTACACTTGTACTGTACCTGGTACCTACTGGAACTCACAAGGTAGTCAGGGAGGGAGGGAAGAAGGGAGAGTAACAGCAACAATAGGGAAAGTCACGTATGCTGTTGGATTTAGGAAAGGGGAAATAGCAAAAAAAAAAAAATAATAATAATAAATAAAAAAACCCATGTAGAGTGGACCAATGAAATGTTTTAGAAATCCGGCTTGTGACCTGTTTCTCGCCACAGCTGTTGTCTTCTATTCTGGTGGTGAACTTGTGTGTCTGTCTGTGTGTGTGTGTAGTGAGTGGTTAATAGCAGATCAGTGCCTGGGGGAGGACAATGGCACCACACTTTAATACTCTTGCATGCTCTCTCTCACCTTAATACCTGTGTGTGTGTGTGTGTGTGTGTGTGTGTGTGTGTGTGTGTGTGTGTGTGTGTGTGTGTGTGTGTGTGTGTGTGTGTGTGTGTGTGTGTTGTGTGTGTGTGTATTGGTTTCTGTTGGTGTGCGTGTTGGTGTTGGTTTCTATGTGTGTGTGTGTGTGTGTGTGTGTGTGTGTGTGTGTGTTTGTGTGATGGTTTCTATGTGTGTGTGTGTGTGTGTGTGTGTGTGTGTGTGAGCTTTTTTCATGATCCTATAAGGGACCATTAAATATAATGTTCCTCTATTTTTTCCTCTCCTTTCCCCGTCTTTCCTTTCCGTCTCCTACTACACATTTACATACATTTAACCCTTCATTAACTTCTTTCCTTCCTTCCTTCGTTCCTTCTTATCTATTCTAACTCTTTCCACTAACTTCATCCTACCTCTCCCTTTGCTTTCCTCCATTCTCTCTTACTTCCTTTCCTTTCCTCTTCTCTTCTTTACTCTTCTCATTACAACTCTCCTTCCCCTCCTTCCTCCTACGTTTGCTTCCTCGTTCCACTCCATTACCCTTCACACTCTCCTCCTCCTCCTCCTCCTCCTCCTCCTCTCTCCTCCTCCTCCTCCTACTCCCCATTTTCTTCCTCCATTCCCCGTTGCTCTTCTCCATTCTCCTTCCCTTCCTATTCTTTTAATCACTATTCCTGCACTTCTCATTCTCCTCTCTCGTTTTCATTTGGTTATCCTCTTCAGTTTTCTTTACATTTCAAATTTTACACACACTTTGCAACACAAGTCTCACCATATCAAACACCACAACACATCATAACACACAATTCACAACACTACACCTCACCACAACACATACCATCATACCACACAATTCCCAACACAACACCATACCAGAACACAACACATCATACCACACAATTAACACAACACACCACAACACAACACATCATACCACACCATCCACAACACAACATCTTACCACAACACAACACATCATACCACACAATTAACACAACACACCACAACACAACACATCATACCACACAATTAACACAACACAACACAACACATCATACCACAAAATCAACACAACACAACACAACACAGTCCCCAACACACAAGGCAACAAACAAACAATACCCAGCCAGACACAGGAGATCCACAGAGCATGTCAGATGGTGGTGTGTTTTGTGAGTGTATTTACCGTGTGGGGGCCTCTCATTCTCTTTCCTATACTACTGTACTGCTGGTGGCCGCCCTTCCTGCTATATGGGAGGGAGGGAAGGAAAGAAGGGGGGCGTGTCGGGCGAGGCTAGGGAAACACAGCACCACAATGGAGTAGTAGTAGTATAGGTAGTAGTTTTTTTTTTTTTTTTTTTTTAATGTTATAGGAGTTTGCACAGGTTTATATATAATACAGTTTTCAGATGCCATACTTATATACATACATACATTGGTGGTACAAACAGTAACACACACACACACATACAGATGAAATATATTGGGTTACATAACATCATCACATAAGGAAGTTGGAATAAGACACAATAGTATTCTCGCTACAACAGCCACAACAGCAGAACATAAGACTGTAAGTTAGTGTAATCTGTACCGGAGAGGGAGAGGGAGATAGAGAAAGTGAGTGAGTGAGCGGGAGAGCAAGGGAGGGAGGGAGGGGGAGGGGAGGAGTATATGTGATGGAGAAAGTGAGAGTGTGCGCACCTAGTGATCACAGAGTGCATACTATTGATTACCAGCCTTTTATTATTGCATCAGTCTGGGTTGTGTGAATCATTGTCCTTCCCTCTACTTCACACACACACATACTGTATATATATTCATTCTCTCTCTCTCTCTCTCTCTCTCTCTCTCTCTCTCTCTCTCTCTCTCTCTCTCTCTCTCTCTCTCTCTCTCTCTCTCTCTCTCTCTCTCTCTCTCTCCATTTCCCCATTCGCATCCCTAATCCCTTCCTCTTGTCATATCCACTCTCCTTCCATGTTCTTCCCTCCACTCCCTGCTCCTCATACTCCTCCCATGCACCTCTTTCCTTTCTCCTCCTCCCCAACATTACTCCCTCTTCTCCCTGCTTCCCATACTCCTCCTTGCCATTACTCCCTCCAATCCCCCTCTCCTCCTCCTCCTCCTCCTCCTCATGGTCACTCACTAACTGTTCCACGGCTCACTAAACTTGCTTCATCAGGGGTGCTCACGTCAGCTCTCTCTCTCTCTCTCTCTCTCTCTCTCTCTCTCTCTCTCTCTCTCTCTCTCTCTCTCTCTCACCTTTATTGTTCTTCTATTCATCCGAAACTTTAACTTTACCTCCTTCTCTCTCTCTCTTGCACCTTTATTTTTCTTCTGTTTATCCGACACCCCAACTATATCCCCTATTTTCTCTCTCTCTTACTGCATACTCATTCCCACCATCCACTCACCTTCTCTCAATCGTTCCTCCTTCTCTATGCATGAACGCTACCTTTTCCAACCAACACTCCACTCCATTTCTCTCCCTCCTTTTATTTCTCCCTTACCAATGCATATTCCCCTCTACTTTCTCCATGCAATACTCTCTTTCCTCCCTTCTTCCCTTCACCATTTTTAGTCTCCTTTGCCTCCCTCTCTCCCTCCCTACAACACCACCTCAAGTCCTCCCTCTCTTATACTCATCTTTTCTTCTCTCGTCAATATACCTCTCCCCCAAATATACGTCCTCAAATTATACCTCCCCTATACTCATCTTGCCTCTTCATTTATTCTCTCCTCATTATTCCTCTCTTTCCTCTCATTAATACCTCCTCAAACCTTCCCTCTCTACTCCTCTTTAATTAAGGAGGTATTACATTATTGGTACACTGGAGTGCCACGATTCCTCCAAAGTACGCTAGGAAACAGGACCAGATAAACATAAATAATGATGACCAGTTGCTTAATTTAGTTTGGAGGAATAAGTTGCCCCAAATTTACCATAACACTGTACTTCTCCCCCTCCATAATTCCTCCTCTTTGGTTCAGGCTACAACCGAAGCTGTCAGTCAGTTAACACAATGGCCTCTCACTATCACAACAACACACTTTCACTTCTTTAATTGTCCGACTCATGCAACCTTTGTGATTCCATTTACACACCCGCTTGGGAACAACGAATGGACTGGAGGACCTGAATTGGGAGAGAACTGGTCTGAGGAGCTAGGATTTGGGAGGAAGGGAGGGAAGTTGTAGGAGAGAACTGGTCCGAGGAGAATTTGGGAGGGAGGGAGGGAAGAAGGGAAGTGCATGGAGGGAGGAGAAGGATTAATGAAGAGTGATTTATGCTCCGTAGAAGATTGTTAGGAAACTGCAAGGTGGGTGGAGAGGGATTTACGATCTGGGTAAGACTGGGATGCAAGGAACAACATGAAAGGTGAAGAGGAATTTATGGAGAGGGATTTACGATCTGGGGAAGACTGAGAGGGAGGGAACTGCATGGAGGGTGGAGAGGGATTTATGGAGAGGGATTTATGACCTGGGGAGGACTTGAGAGGGAAGGAATAACATAGAGGGTAAATACTAATGAAGAGGGATTTATGTAACGATGATGTAGTGAACTGGGTATGAATTAAAGACTGTGATGAACTGAACCACAACACAAGTAACTAATTATATACACTATGTTTACATCCAGACCCTGATAGTGGACGTGGAAGGAGGTATTAAGGGGGAAGTTTTGTATTGGTATTTCTGGAGCAACTGAATCCTCCAAACTATTCCTTGCAACAGAACACCATTACTTTTGCTATTCTGGTTCTGTTTCCTGGCATACTTTGAAGGAATCAAGGCACTGCAATGTACCAAAAAAGAATTACCACCTTAAGGGACCCTGTGATGTGATATAGCCAGAAAATTAGAGATAAATGGGTCCTTCAAATATTGCCATGAAACACCCCCTATAGGGAAGGAGCTTGTTTCGTGGCATAGTCAGGAGGAATCAGAAGCCTTCAATTTTCATACACGATCATAGGGTCCTCAAAGGGAGTATCATTGTTTTGTTTTTTTCTTGTTTCGTGTTACATAAAAAAAACAAAAAAGAAAGCAAACAATGAATGACATACAACCATACTGGCCTAAACAACGGACGAAAAAAAACCACACCCACTAAAAAATGAACTTCTAGAGCAACACAAAAACATCCGCTTCAACAAACACACACACACACACACACACAGACACACACACACACACACAGAGTTGAGTTGCGGACAATGGTATTTCTTCACTAGCTATTCAAAAGGTCCTTACCAATAGCCCTGTGTGTTTTTACAGACAATACATGTGACACCTTTTACGAAACTGTGTCAAGCAAAGAATTAACACGCAACAACAGAGTCTACTTATATCTGGTAGAAAAAATATATATTGTTTGCAGTATACATGTACGAGAAGCTTTAAACACACACACACACACTATAAAAAAAATCATGTGCCGTATACACATTCATGAGAAACTTTACACACACTTATACACACACACACAATCTCCCAATCCTTCACACCATTACCACCTTCCCTTACCACCCTATACATCACAATACTGCTTGTCACCACTACCTTCTCCTCATCCTCTTCTTCCTCCACCTTCTCTTTCTTCTTCCTCCTCCTCTTCCTTCTTCTCCTCTTCTTCCTCCTCCTCCTATAACACTACGCCTCATCCTTACGAGTCTGCATGTGACCAAACCCAAACCAAACCCTAATTCAAGTCACGACCATACCTGACCTTATAATATAGTTCCTCCAACGTGACATGCATGGGCGTGGGAATCAAAACAGACACACCCACGCCCACGCCCACGCCCCTTCCTTCCTCCCTTCCTCTCTTCCTTCCTTCCTTCCTGGCTGTCACTCTATACCCTTCCTTGTCTTATCCACCAGTCTGTTATAATTATTCTATTGTGATCTTGTTTGTGTATCGTTTCCTTTAATCATTATAATCTGTCAGGCCACTGTTTTTATATCATGTCCTATTGTTTGTTTGTTTGTTTGTTGTCTTTGTGGTGTTTTGTTTTTAAAATATTTCATTCAGTTGTATTGTCTTTCTGTTTATGTCTTTCACTCTCTCTGTCCAAACAAATCACTTACATTTGTCACATCCTCCTCTTCCCTTTGTGTGCATGGTGTCTATAATTATTGATCATGTTAAGAAAAAAAACATACGACAACCGGATCTGTAATATTAAGGGGAGAGTCTCTTGTTGGTGGATTAGAAGGCTATTGATTCCTCCTAACTATTCACCCTCTATGGTACTAATAAGGGATCTGTTTCGTGGCAGTTTGGAGGAATCAGTGACCTTTCAATTCACCAACAAAAGATTCTTCCCTTAGGGTCGCTCCCGGAGACTCTATACTGTAATTACTGAGGAGGATATAGGGATGATTCACAGTCACTTGTGTATATTTAATGAGGATGAAGGCGGTGCTGATGTTGGTGATGTTGGTCATGTCCGGTCTTCAGCTTCCCTTTCTTAGTTTGTACAGTTACGAATCAATGTTCTAACTTCAGTGTGTTATGTGATATGTTTTATGTAATTTACTATAAAGTGTTATTCCCATACACATTGATCTAATTAGGATTCATATCAATAAACAGAGGTACTATCAATCGATCACATATTATATCACTGGACAGGGTTGTTTGCTTTAAATGACGCTTCAATTAAGGTGTTGTTACTGTGTTTGTTTGTATATACACATTTGTACACAACACTGGACTCACCATCGCCTCACAACAACAATAATGACAAAATTACACCCCTGGCGTCACTAAGGCGACACGACACGTCGAGTTATACAAGTGTTGTACGAATGTGTCTCTTTGTTGCCAAGAAAAAATGCGATTCAGTTTGGGTGGTGATATAATTTAGGTGGTTATCTGATACACTAACACAGGAGCTGTAAAACCTTCCGATGCCAGCCTTTATCATTGGATTTACAGTTTAGTAGCTGATATGCGTCTATCTGATCGGCTCCCTATACCTACTACCTAAAAGAATTTTATCGATGTAAGTTTGATATATACGCCATA
The DNA here is from genome assembly GCA_034508575.1 of Petrolisthes manimaculis. Taxonomy (NCBI): domain Eukaryota; kingdom Metazoa; phylum Arthropoda; class Malacostraca; order Decapoda; family Porcellanidae; genus Petrolisthes; species Petrolisthes manimaculis. Next base: position 25,628 of record JAWZYT010005349.1, read on the forward strand.
TTACTGAAGACAAACAAATGTTATTCATATTACTCATTCTCAAACCTAGCAGTATAAATAATAAAGATACCAGTACACGAAATTACACATCATTCAAACATCACAATTCTTCTGTCTCCTGGAGTGTGATGAGAGAGATGTGGTGACATACCTGATAGAAGGAGGCCCTGTGATGACAGAAGGAGTAACTCGGTGTGAAGCTGTACCGCTTCGGACGTCCACAACACACCAGAAACATGGACACAACTCTCCACCAGGAACCTCTCCCGGTTGGCTATATTATCAAAACAAACACGTCACCCTTTGCTTAGGCTACTTCTCGTTATGGCAATCACCCTCTATTTCTCACACTCTCATCTTATTCGTCTCTCTTCTCGTTTATTTCTCTCTCTCCCTGTTTGCCTTTCACTAATCTTCCTTGTTTCCTATTTTACCTCCTGTCTCTTACGGTCTATATGTTTATACCTATGTGTTGTATTTTCCTCGTCTCCTCATTAAGTCTCAATCACTCTTATTATCATTATATTCCTGTCTAGTTGCCTTCCCCCCTTCAGTCCCTCCACCATCATCAACTCAACCAAAGGGAAGGGAGGGAGAGGGACCTGCTTGTTCTCTATACGGATACCAAACGCGAGTGAGTGTGTGTGTGTGTGTGAACTGTTGGGTCAGAAGGGTCGGGAGGTGCGTGGTTGTGGTGGTCCCAAGGCCAAGGTCAATAATATAGATGATCTGGTCCACCACAAACCCTTTAATGCAACACGTCGTCCTGACACAGCAGCTGGGTTGGTCTTCTTCTGGCAGCTCACGAATTTAAACCCTCTCTCTCTCTCTCTCTCTTTCTATCTTTCTCCGTTACTTTGGTTCGTCTTTCTTTTTTTTCTAACACCGCACTTTGGTTAGTTTCTGTCTGACACACGAACTTATAGAGTGTTTCTCTCTGGTAGTCGCACTCACAAGTTGACACAAGGCAATACAACAACAAGCCCTGTTTCACGATCTTTCTTAAATGACCCTCTCACTCACGCCAACTTCAGACACCGACCGACCATGCACCTTCTTGACGTCGTTTGATAATGACACATAACACTCCCACGCCGCTGACATAAGGTACTAACAAACCTTGATACAGACAGGTCCCTTCTTTCAGGTTCACATTAACGAGTATACACACACTCAGGATGCTTGCTTGCTTGCTTGCTGGCTTACACGTCTGAACACTGGAGAAGACTGGAGGCGGATGAGGGTCGTGGTGGTGGTGGAGGATATGTGTGTGTGTGTGTATGTATGTGTGAAAGACGTGGGAGGATGTGGGTAGAAGGGATGATGATGATGATGATGATGATGATGACGATGATGATGATGAAGATGATGTTGATGGGCGTGATAGTGTGTGTGTGTGTGTGTGAGTGAGTGAATTTCCCGACCGACCGACCCCACCACAGCTATACTATATATTTTTTCCCTCCTGCACTTTCTTCAATCTCCACAAGAGTATATTATTATGATCATAGTTTATATATATATATATATTAATTATTTTCCGCCTTACAGTAGCACACAAAAGTAGTCTATCCAGAGTGTGTGAAGCATCGTCGTCGTCGTCTCCACTTCTACTCAACCAAGCAACCAGACAACAACAACAACAACCAGATCATCCACGACGAACATCATCTTGTATCATGACACTGAACCACCGCCGCCAAACACTGTCGTAGCTTTCTCCAGAGACACGAGCTTTGGTCAGTAAACACATCATATCAGTCTCATTTCACGGCACTTCACTTTCTCTTGTTTTTTTCCAATCTCAGTTAATGGATGTTTGTTTGTTTGTTTGTTCACTTACATGTTTCGGTAAATGAGTAAATTTTTTTTTCTTTTTTTCAGTGCTGGGTAAAAGAAACATACTGTACTATAAATAATTATCAATGTTAGTTTCTGCCCCACACCCCTCCCCTCCCATTTCCTTTCTCTCATAATTATACAGTGAGGCCCTATGCGTAGACAACACAAAACGTTCCTAACACCTACATACATTACACAGTTGCCAGATCCCTTAATGACAACAATAACGAGTGAGGATAACTTGAGAATACACACACACACAGGTTTTTTTTTTTTAATAGGAATAACGATTGTTTGTTCTTTCTCTCGTATCCGAACCGCAACTTTTATGGACTGTTTACGTAATCCTGGCTAGTGTCCCTTCCCTCCTTCTTAGTGAGTTGAAAGAGGAGGAAGAGGGAGAAAAGAAAAGGAGGGAGAAAGAAGGAGGGAGAAAGGAAGAGGGAGAAAGGAGGAGGAGGGAGAAAGGAAGAGGAGGAGAAGGAGGGAGAAAGGAAGAGAAGGAGGAGGGAGAAAGGAAGAGGAGGAGGAGGGAGAAAGGAAGAGTAGAAGGAAGGAGAAAATAAGAGGGAAGGACGGGATTAGTTCTTGTTGGTGTGATGCGTGACGGGGTTAAAGAAATATATACAAAAGATCACAAGGAATTGGAGGAGGAGTCAGAGAAGTTGTGAGAAAAGAATGAGAAGTAAAGAAAAGGAAGAAAGGTGAGAGAAGAATGAAAGGAATGAAGACAACGTAGAGGTATTGAGTGGAGAGGATACATTGAAAGAATAAGGAGTAGGAGGGGAGAGGAAAGTGAAGGAGGAAGGAAGAATCAGGTGGTGAGAGGGTACAAATCGAAGAGGAGGAGGAGGAGGAGAGGGAAGAGGAAGAGAGTTGTGGTGAAAAGGTACAAGGAAGAGCGAAGGAGGAAGAGAAGGTATTAAGAGGTGTGAAGAGGGTACAAGAAAGGTAGGAGGAAGAAGGGAAGAGGGGGAGGTGTGGAGAGAGGAGAAGAGAGGGAGGAGGAGATGGAAGAAGAGATGTTATAGTGTTGAGAGAGGAGGGGGAGGAGGAGGAAGAAAGGGGGAGGTAGTGGAGGAGGAGTGGGAGGTATGGAGAGAGAAGAGAGGGAGGAGATGGAATGGAAGAGGTGGGGGCGTGCATGGAGAGAGGAGACGGAGGAGAAGGAGGAGTAGGAATGGAGATGGAGGTTGTAGTGGTGGTGGTTGTGATGGGGTCAGGTTGGGTCAGGAGGGAGGAAGGAAGTAGTCACCACAATCAATACCTTCACATGAACTTTACAACATCAAACTCGGTCCAACAGTTTCAGGGTCACGGGAAATACTCGTTTTGGACAGGAATTGCCACAGGAGATAATTATGTCTTACACACACGTTGGAAAACCGAACCTGCCCACCACGTACAAAAAAAAAAAAAAATACCGGTAATAGAAGAGGAGGAGGAATGAGAATAGAAAGAAAAGGAGGAGGAATGAGAATAGGAAGAAGAAAGGAAGAAGAGAAGTGGAAGAAAAAGAAAAAGAAGATGAAGACAAGAAAAAGAAAAGAGGAATAAGGAGAAGAAAAAGAAAGAAACCAAAGATAATCTGTATCAAATTTACCAGAACACAATTTGATACGAGTGAATAGAAATTTGATCACTTTCTCGAGATAATAATTGCTGTAGCTTTGTCCATTCTTTCTTCATTTTCTGCCCCTGTCATTCATTGCAGCATTAAGTTCATCACATCACGCACTTCCTTCATTCCACACTCATGCCACTTTAACCTTACACGTTCCTAATGTCACGTGAAGCGAAATTACCAACACGAAACAATTATATAGTTAAAGTCACGTGGCCCATCTAATCTGCAACTCACCTACCCTACGTATTACATAGTTACATAGTTCCTAAAAATAGTGTTGCAATAGTAGAAGTGTTTTTATGTATGTTTACGAATGAATACACCACAACAATAGGTCTACACATTGCAACACTGACAAATATTGAAAGGAGTTAGTTTGGACAGTGGTTTATTTAAGAACACTGTGATTGTGTATGAGAATTGGTGGCTCCTGACTATGCCACGAAACAAGCTCCTTCCATATAAGCTACTGTAGGTGGTGTTTCGTGACAATATTTGAAGGACTCATTTATCTCACTCAATTTTCTGATATCACAGGGTCCCTTAAAAAATATGAGTCAGCCGTCTCACGTCAATGATCTCCTTCAGTAGCCTTTCAATTTGGGAGGAATGTATAGCAATGGCTAGAAAAGATGTAATAAATGTTCAATGTTTAAATACACCTTATGGGGATTGATAGCAGTGTTGGTAAATCTGGAGCAACTGATTCCTCTCAACTATTCCAAGCAACAGGCCACCATTATTAATTTGTTCATCTGTTATTGTTTCTTTGTATATTTTGGAGGAATTAAGGTAATGTAATGTATGTACCTTAATAGTCAATAACCAAAACCAAGTTAAAAGTATTTGCCTCACATATCAAGCAAATGAAAATGACCATGCAAGGAGAATTATTCCCCTTGCACTTGGGCCAATTGTCTCAACACACACACACACACACACACACACACACACACACACACACACACACACACCGGTTAACCACAAGACGAGACAGACTGGGAGAGTGAGCAGTTATTTTCCCCTCACGTGTTGCAACAAGAGGTCATATCAACTAGTGAATCACAGCGATGCTACGTCAAGGATCAATCACTCTTATGGCCGTATAGGTAAGAATATTTTATGGTGTCGACGATGGTGTGTACGATGATTCCATAAACTAACAACATAGTCAATAGTACCGGTACCACTCCACTGTTAACACCAACGATATTCTTGTCTACGACCCTTAGTATTAGACTCAGAAACATCCCCAACACAACAACACTTTCATAAACAACAACACTGTACTTTTCAGTAAGACAAACTGTTCGAACACTACCTACTGTATCACTCAACAAACCAAGTACGTACACTCGAGCTCGTAAATTCGCGACCACGACCCCAAAGGTTTATGTCACCTGAGCTGGTAACACTGTGTGGGGAAGGTGTCATTCATTGCAGGTGAAAGATTGTATCATGTCCCTCTACTATGTTCCACCTACTCTGATTCCTCCCCTAATAAATGTTACCAGCTCAAATGGCATAAGCATTTAAGTACGTGGTCGCGAATTTACGATCTCGAGTGTACATATCAAACGTACAGTAAGGTATATAGTTACTTTCCAGTGGGACTAATAAGGCTTCAAAGAACATCACAAAATCACTTTCAATAATACACTTTGGAATCCTCAAAAGTACTTGCATAAACACTTGTATGGTTTTCATATAACAGCATGATATGGAAGATTACATGTTCACTGCACATACCATCCTGACAAACAACACCACCACGAACACAACACAACACGCACACTTTTCTTTTCTCGGTACTGGCAACACAAACGAGGAGGGCCAAGTTGTTGTTGTTCTGAGTAGCTCACGTAAATTGACAACACTGTGTCTCGGTATTGTGGCAAAACAAACCCAATAAAGACAAGGTGATCTACGAAGGCAAAACAACTAACAGTAAAAGTTTCCTGTCGGTCGTATGATTGGATCGGTATGACGTGGTTTGTTTTCTGTAAGTGGTGTGTGTAGGATAAATTAACTCCACCCGACCGACAGCCACACAGATAGACATACAGTGACCACAAACACACACACACAAGGGCTGACTGACACAAGAACTAGGCGGCAGGATAGCGTGTGTAACTTTGACCAACCAACCATTCTGTGCGCCGGTCTGGGAGTCTGTGTGTGTGTGTGTGTGTCGGGGTGTGTCAGAGGGGAGGAGTGTCGCTACCACCACCACACCCAGGCCTCAACCGCTCCCCTCGGCTTCTCTCTCTCTCTCTCTCTCTCTCTCTCTCTCTCTCTCTCTCCACACACACACACATTGACAGACACTTGTACATTGGTTTTTCCTGTCTGTATGTTATGGTCAATATGTTATTCCCATGACATTACTACGAGTACTACCACTTTCTATTCAGTAATCAATCCTTCCTTACTTTATTCATCTTTCCTTACTCAGTTTCTCTTCCTTCCTCCTTTCGTCACCCTATGCCATACCTCTCTCTCCCTCTCTCCGCTTCTTCGCTCATAGGTCCATTGCTCCCATTTTCTCTCCCTTTCTCCCCTCCATCCCTCCCTAGTCGTTCCCTCTCCCTTTCCTCAATTCCCATACCTCTCCATTCCTTCCTTCCTCCCTCACTCCACCATTCCACACATCTCCTTCCTTTATTTATTCTTACCTGTTTTGCTACTTACTTCGTTCCTTCCGCTTCTCTCTCTCTTTCTCTTCCGGTACCAAACTAATCCATATTTCCCACTATTTTCCTAATTTGTTCCCTATTACCATACTCTCTCTCCCCTCTTTCTCTCTTATTCTCTTTATTGTCATCCCCTACTCCCTCTCACCCATACCTACCTATTTCCTCTTCCTAATCCCTCGCCTTCTCCCTTTCCCTCCATTTCTCTCTCGCCCTTAGCAACCTCCCTCTTCCCTCCTCTCCCTCTCTCTCTCCTGCTAGTAACCTCTCTCCCTACTTCCCTCCTCTACCTCTCTCCCTCCTTCCCTGCTATACTCTGTTCAAAACTTGTGTTCCATTTTCCTCTATCTATCTGTCTCTATTTCAATCTATATCTTTATATCTATATCTATTTCTATCTATATCTTTCTATCTGTCTCTATTTCTATCTATCTCTTATCTGTCTATCTATCTATCTATCTATTTTGAACAGACTATAGTAACCTCTCTCCCTACTTTCCTCCGTCCCTTCCTCGATCCTCTCCCACCTTTCCTTCGCCTATCCTTCTTTCTCTTTATTCCCTTTATTCCCCTTCTCTTCTTGCTCTCCCCCTCCCCTCCCCCCTCATGTACCCAGCTCTCTCTCCCTTCCTCCATCCATTCAAGACGTTCCAACTGTGTCCAACTCTCTCTCCCTCTCTGCCCCCCCCATCTCTCTCTCTCTCTCTCTCTCTCTCTCTCTCTCTCTCTCTCTCTCTCTCTCTCTCTCCATACGTAAGCGACTCTTCCTCTCCTTTCTTCCTACTTCTCACTGTCATTTTTCGTCCCATTTCACCTTTCTCATTTTAACCCTTATGTAATCTCTCTTTTTTTTTCCTTTTATTTCCTCTTTCCCTAACTTTCTTTCCTTCTCCTCCAAAGACCTACCTGGCACTGCTCTCCCTCCATCTTTCCTCCCTCTCTCTCTCTCCCTCCTTCGATCCCTCCTTCCCTCTATTTGTCTCCCCTCTTTCCTGTCCCCCATTCTAAGGCCTATAACTACACCCTCCCCCCCTACGTTCTCCCTTACTCTGTCTCTCTTCCTCCCTTCCTTTATTCATCTATTTATCTCCCCCCTCTTTCCTCCCCTATACACTATGATCTACCTGGTCTCTCTCTCTCTCTCTCTCTCTCTCTCTCTCTCTCTCTCTTTCTCTCTCTCTCTCTCTCTCTCTCTCTCTCTCTCTCTCTCTCTCTCTCTCTCTCTCTCTCTCTCTCTCTCTCTCTCTCTCTAATGGATACCCCCTACCTAACTACATCTTAGTATATAAGAGACACACACACAAACACACATTCTCTCTCTCTCTCTCTCTCTCTCTCTCTCTCTCTCTCTCTTTCTGTGTGTGTTTGTGTGTGTGTGTCCTTATATATTCATTGATCTATCCCTTCATCTTTATCTATCTATTTACCTCATCTTCATCTACTCAGCTGATGCTTCATTTTCCTTAATAAATTATTCTCCCCCCTCCCCTCCACACATACTCTCTTCTTTCCTTCTTTCGTTATTTTTCTCTCTCTCCAACACCACTATTCTCTTTCATATCCTTCTTCTACGTCATCACTTATTTCCATCCCCCCCTTCTTCCCCTCTCCTCTGCCCCCCACCCCCCTCATCCCCCTGTTTACCTGCCTAGAAATATTTAATCTTCGTAATTATCCACATTAACTGAGAGAAAGAGAAAGCGAGAGAAAGAGTGAGAAAGAGAAAGAAAGAGAGAGAAAGAAAGAGAGAGAACAAGCACAAAACCTGATGAATTAGAAATAGATATAAATGATGGAAGAGGGGGACGAGAAGAGAAGGAAATGAAAGAGGGTTAAGAAGAGGAGGAGGAAGAAGAAGAAGAGGAAGAGGAAGAAGAAGAAGAGGAAGAGTAGGAGGAGGAGGAGGAAGAGAAAAAGCAGCATTTACGAGAAGCGGGAGGGAGGGAGGGGCCGGCGGGAAGACTGCGGAAAGAAGGGGGGGACCGGGGGAGGGAGTGAGGAAGAGAGTGAGTTTCCAAGGAGAGAGGGGAGACAGTCTAGAGGTCACTACTAGCTGGCGTAGGTAGGGTGAGGTGGTGGTGAGGCCGTGGTGGTGGGAGTGAGGGGAAAAATGTGAGATATCCGGGAAGGAGGGAAGGAAGGAAGGAAAGGTAGGAAGGAGGAGTAATGAAAACTTATAGGTAGGTAGGTAGGTAGGGAGGGAGGGAGGGAGGGAGGAAGGAAAGAAGGGAGGGAGGGAGGAAGGAAGGAATTAGACAGGAAGGAAGAATGGAAATGATAAAGACAGAAAAGCAGGAGGAGGGATAATGGAAGGAGGAAGAGGAGAGAGAGTTGTGGAGAGCAGGAAGGTATTCAAAGATAACATGGAAAGAGGGAAAAGGGAGAGTAAGGCTGGGTCAGGTGGGGGGGGGGGAGAGGAAGGAGAGCGAGGGAGGGAATAAATGGAGGGAAAGCGAGGGAGAGGAGCAGGGAGGGAAACTAAGGAAAAGATGGAGAGAGAGAGAGAGAGAGAGAGAGAGAGAGAGAGAGAGAGAGAGAGAGAGAGAGAGAGAGAGAGAGAGAGAGAGAGAGAGAGAGAGAGGAGTAGCGAGTCGGGAGTGAGAGTCAGGAGGGAGGGAGGGAGGGGAAGGGTGAGTGAGGGGAAAGTCCCGCTGGTGTCTCCCTCTCTGTCTCGCTCGCTCGCTCCCCTCATTACACACACACACAAACACACTATCTCCTACTCTGGCTATCAATACACATACTATAGGTAAACACGCACACACACTATACACACAACTCTCCTCTACACACTACTACTACTACTACTACTACAACTACTATTATTACTACTACTATACGAAGCTTCTACTACCGTACTATCTTTCAACTATCTGTCTCTCTAATTATCTCTGCCTCCTCAACGATTTGGGATGGTTTGGTTTTAATCTATTTCTTTTATGAGTTTTTTGGGGAAGGGATTTATTGAGGGGAAGAGGAGGGGAGGGGGATGCTCTTTCTTGGCTGTCTCCGAATCCACACACACAAACACAACATAGACAGAGAGACAGACAACACAGACAACATAGATAGAGATAGACACACACACACACACAAACAAACATACATACATATACACACACATACATAAGTCCCACGTCCCCCTTCCCACGGTCACACACACCAACCAAACCAACCAACCAGCCTCTTACTCAACACTGCAAACAAACAAACAAACAAACAAACAAACAGACACATAATAACGAAGCAGCAGCACCACACACACACACACACACACACAACCCCTCTTTACGCCCCACAGCCAAGGTCTACGCAGCGGGTCCCTCGGCTTTAAAAGTGAGAATCTCTTGTTGGTGAATTAGAAGGTCTTTGATTCCACCTAACTATCTCAGGCAACAACACACTATTATTATGTTTTGCTTATCTGGTCCTGTTTTTTCTGGCATCTATAGTAGTTTGGAGGAATCAAAAACATATTCAGATTCACCAGTTAAATGTTAATGTCCTCCCTCTTAATTAACTATTTCAGGCAATAAGACACTATTATTACTTTTTGTTTATCTGGTTCTATTTCTCTGGCATAGTAGTTTGGAGGAATCACAAATATATTCAAATTCACCAACAGAATGCTAATCTCCTCTTAAAAGAAAGTAGCTTTGGTGTCGAGGGAAGTATATTTTTACGTCATCGAATTGTTGGCACTCATTTCTTAAAGGGCAGATTCTCCCTCTTTTTTTTTTTTTTTTTTTTTTTTTTTTTTGGTGAATTCCATGGAAGGTTTCTGCTGTTTCCTCCAACAACATTGTGGCGCAACACAAATCCCTCATTAAAGTATCATTAAGGTCATCTGATGTTTTCTGGCATATATAGTTTGGAGAAATCACAGACCTTCCAATTCACCAAAACGAAAGTATCCCCTTAACTCCAGGACAAAAAAAAAAAAAAAAAAAAAAATATACATGTTCTTCCTCTATAGAACTTGACCATCTCATCTAAATTTCTATGCAGCAGCTGGACACCAACCAACATGCAGGTGGCTGGGGATCACGTTGTTGTTGTTGTTTGGGGGGGTAGGGGGTGGTGGCGTTACATAGGATGGGGGGAGACGGGTAATTACTGCAGTTGGCGAGTGATATAACGGAGAGAGAGAGAGAGAGAGAGAGAGAGAGAGAGAGAGAGAGAGAGAGAGAGAGAGAGAGGAGGGGGATGCAACAAGGAAGTAAGTGGGGAGTTGGGTGGGTAATGGTGAACAAGGGAAGACATGATGTGTGGGAATGGATGGTATCAGAGGGTGAAGGGATGCATGCGACAGGGTGTATGTGTGTGTGTGAGAGAGGAACAGAGGGTGAAGATAAGCGACAACATGCAGGGTGTGTATGTGTGTGAGAGGAACAGAGGATGAAGAGAGGGATGCAACAACAGAGAAACACAGAGAGTAATTGAAATGTATCTGAATGGTAAGAGGGGTATAGAGAGAGAGAATGGGAAGAAGGGAACACACGAGTGAGTGAGACGTAGTAGCCTAACAGTGTAGTAGACAAGGGGAAACAGAATGAAGAGATGTGAAAGGAATAGGGACGAGAGAAACTGACAGTGAGGGGACGCCACAGTGAGCAAGCCACCACAGAGTGAAAGGGTTACAAGAAGAAAGTGGTGTGTGTGGGTAAACAAGACCAAGTGTTGAGAAGTGACCATGTGTGGGAGGGGAAGACAGAGAGTGAAACTTATTAGGAGGGGCAAAGAAGGCAAAGAAAGAGTCATGGGTGTCTGTGTGGGAAGGATGTGTAGACTGATTTTGGGAATGGAATGAGAAGTGAGTGTAAAAACAGAAAATGAGAAGTGTGTCAAGGAAATATATAGAGAGAATGAGAGGTGTGGTAAGGAAATAGAGAAAATGAGAGATGTGACAAGGAAAAAGAGAGAATGAGAGGTATGTGGCAGAGATAAAAAGAATGGGAAGGTAGGTGGCTATGTGGAAAGGAAGAAATGCAGAGTGAATTAGGAGCTGAGATAATTATTAGTATGGTGTGGAGAAAGTGGGTATAGGGATGAGTTAGTTAGAGTCTGGGAAGGAAAGACAGAGAAAAAAAATTAGAGGTTGTCCCCTTAAGTGAAGGATGTAACACAATTAAGGAGCGTGGGAAAATGGAGAGGGGAGTAAGAGGGAAGGGTGAGGGAAGGATGAGGGAAGGGAAGAGGAAGGGTGACCTTTGTATGAAGGAATGTAAGGGCTGGGAATCTGGGATGTAACATGGAGTAGCAATGGAGTAACAGGGAGCAGACAGACTGAAACACGGAGAGGAGTTGAATGAGACAGGGAGAGACGAAGAGAGGGCCTGGAGAAGACAGGGAGACAAAGAGAGGGTATATACTTGAATAGACGGGGAGATATAGAGAAGAGTTTGGAGGAGATAGAGGGAGACGAAGAGGGGGGATGGAGGAGACAGGGAGACCAAGAGAAAGGGTTGAAGAAGACAGGGAGACAAAGAGAGGGTACTGGAGGAGACAGAGAGACAAAGGGAAAGGTTGGAGGAGACAGAGAGACAAAGAGAGGGGACTGGAGGGTACAGAGAGAGATAGGAAGATGACAGACCCATAAAAACGTTGATGATAAGCCGTTCCTGTGCTACTAACGTTGCAACTTTACGAAATAAAGTACGTGACTGGGACTTGAGAGAGAGAGGAAAGGGGGAGCGGAGATGGGGGAAAGAGGGGGCGGGGATAGGGGAAGAGGGGGCGAGAATGGGGGGAAAGGGAGAGCGGGGATGGGGGGAAAGAAGGGGAGGGGATGAGAGGTTGGGGTAAGGAAGACGGATTGGGGAAAGGTAAGGAAAGTGGGGGAGGGGAAGGGGGAGGAAGGAGGTAGGGTAGGAGTGCAGGGTGAAAGAAGAGGTAGGAAAATACAGGGAGGCAAGAACACTTATAGGGAAGGGAGAAAGGGATGTGGGAACCATTGAGGAACGGAAGGTGTATTTGTAGGTAATGGGAAGAGGAGGGAAAATGGATGCAATAGACAGTGAACAGATAAAACACACGTGATGGGGAAGGGAAGAATCAGGAAGGGAAAACAATCGAGTGTGGAAGGTTTTATAAATGTTTAATAAAAAAAAATAAGTGTTAAACTATAGAGAGCTTTATGAAGGCTATAGAGATTGAAGTGTGTGGTTGGTTGGTGAGGTCACAGAAATGCAAATACACACATGCATAAAGAAATATACACATTCGTCTTCTCTCTCTCTCTCTCTCTCTCTCTCACACACACACACACACACCTACGAACTTGATCTGCCTAAAACAAATATACACTCGTACGAATGGAGACAGATTCTCCTTTCACTCTCTCTCTCTCTCTCTCTCTCTCTCTCTCTCTCTCTCTCTCTCTCTCTCTCTCTCTCTCTCTCTCTCTCTCACACACACGGTTGATTTATAAGTGTGTGTGTCGTACCCACTTGTTCGTCGTCTAATCGTTTCCACAGACGAAATTCCATCATATAAAACCCACAGAGCGACTTAATATGGCGGAATAAAATCAGATGTGTTTGTGTGTGTGTGTGTGTGTATGTGTGTGAGAGAGAGAGAGAGTGAAAGGAGGATCTGTCTCCATTCCTACGAAAGTATATTTGTTTTAGGCAGATCGAGTTTGTAGGTGTGTGTGTGTGTGTGTGTGTGTGTGTGTGTGTGTGTGTGTGTGTGAATGAGTATTTATGTGTATGTGTGTGTCTCCTGTATATTACCATGAATCTAGGGTGGTAGTGGTGATGGTGGTGAGTGTGGGTTGTAATGGTAGTGGTGTGTCTCTGTTGTTCTGTATACTCTCAGCAGCTGGCCACACAATCATCACGTAATACAACACCAACACAGTACAAGAGGGAGGGAGGGAGGGAGAGAAGGTAAAAAAAATATATGGCAGATTTATCATTTCACCATGAGAGAGGAGATGAACATGGGAGTTTAAGGGACGTATCTACCATTGTTGCAAATAAAATATACCAAATGTATGATTAATTAAGATGACAAACGATGACATTATATTAATACACCTGGTATCCCATACATATTAAACTTGAGACCACAGGATAAAAACCATATATAAAATCAATGATGTCTTTCGTTTAATATAACAATAATTATAATTCAGCTTCGTTTATTTACATCCCATGACCCAAGATTTCATGGACGAGGTATTATATATAAATTTTATTATTTATGACGATACAGCAAAGTAAACAATGCCCCGTAGAAAAGGTGAAACCAAATGAGACGGTGAATGTATGAAGGCAAAGCGGGTCTCACAAAAAAAAAAAAAAAAAAAAAAAAAAAAAAAAAAAAAAAAAATGGAAAATGTCAAGGTATAGTAGGGAAGCAGGTGATAAAGATAGTAAGAGGGGAGAAGGGAAAGGTGGGAAGATAAGGGTGATGGGAGGGGGTGCGTGAGTGTACCCCTGAGATAAAGAATAAGGTAAGAGATGGGGGAGGAAGAAACAAGGGAGGAGGGCGGTAATAGAAGAAATGAGAAAGGGAGAAGGTTAAGGAAGATGAACTTGGGTATAGAGGGGGTGAAAGGAGGGAAGGAAAGGAAGAGAAAGAAGGGGATGAGAAAGGAGAAGAGATAGAAGGGGAAGAGATAGAAGGGGACGAAAAGGAAGGGGACGAGAAGGAAGGGGACGAGAAGGAAGGGGACGAGAAGGAAGGGGAAGAGAAGGAAGGGGAAGAGAAGGAAGGGGAAGAGAAGGAAGGGGAAGATAAGGAAGGGGAAGAGAAGGAAGGGGAAGAGAAGGAAGGGGAAGAGAAGGAAGGGGAAGAGAAGGAAGGGGAAGAGAAGTAAGGGGAAGAGGGAAAAGAAGGAAAGACAAGAGAGGGAAAATAAGAAAAAGAAGTAACGAGAAGAAACAAGGAAGCAACAACGTGAGGAAAGGGAGAATGGGGAAGAAAGTGAGATTAAAGAGAAAGGATCAAGGGAAGAGAGAGAGAGAGAGAGAGAGAGAGAGAGAGAGAGAGAGAGAGGAGAGAGAGAGAGAGAGAGAGAGAGAGAGAGAGAGAGAAGCAAGGTATTGATGGGGAACAAATCAACATAAGAGCATGGAGACGTATGTAGCAGAGGGAGGGAAGAGGGAGGAAGGAAGATAAAAGGAAATGTCTAAGTAAGAGAAGAGGGGGGAACGGTACCAATAAAGTAAGGAAGGGGAGGAAAGGTGGTGGTGGTGGTGGTGGTGGTGGTGGTGGTGGTGGTGGTGGTTGTGGTTGGCAGGGGAGTCTTACCCCCCAACCTCCCCAAAATCCCCTAAACCCCCCAAGCCTGTCCCCCAATTCCCGCACCCCCTTAAAATAATCTAAGGTTTTGGGGATTATAAATTATCGTTGGTGTGTAAGCCCTTCAGTTATGTCGACGATTATAATCCTCAGGTGTACAGTCGGCCTCAGAAATATATATACACCACTGTGACATCAAGGGGTCGTAACAACTAGAAAATTCAGTATAAATAGTTTTCCCACGTCGAACATTTCTGGTAATTTTATCTTGGTAATACTTGAATCAGTCAGCAGAACAATGACTACAGTATGTGCAGAATAAACTTTTAACCAATGATATGTGTACGAATTTCTGAGGTCGACTGTACAAAATCAGAAAAAAAATTATAATCTTTTTACGGAGGCAAACTTTTTTATTTCATCCACGATATTACTATTATTAGTTTTAAAGGTTGATATGTGACGGTAATGCACATAGTTCTTACCAATATCGATTAGAATTTATAGTTTAAATTTTCTGTATTCTTTCTTAGTTACCCATCAAATACCACAATACAGTGAGGTTTTCTATGACCTACACATTTTCCCCTACACATGGGTAACTGAGACATTCAAACATGAACAATTCTTAATAGTTTTTGTCTTTCCTAACTAGTTTATCTCTCTTTTTATAATTACCTACATGACTTCATATATCTACCATCAATATATGTTCATGTAACTTGAATGTATGGCCTTTAGAGTATTGGGACTTGTACTAAAGGTAAACAAAGAACTTGGAAATAAAAAATCTCATTTCAAAATAGCAATCATCACATGGACTAATTCTCTTTTACTCGATGCATATGATAGCCAGTGAATGGAAGAACAGGGACAAAAATGTAAGGGGGTAATTTTCACTTTCGTTACAATGGAGTCCCTTCATTCCTCCAAAGTACCGGTATGGTAGGAAACAGGACCAGATGAACAAATATAACAGTGTTCAGTTCCTTGGAATAGTTTGGAGGATTCAGTTGCTCCAGATTTATACAAGAAATTTTCCCCTTAATTAAGCAATGAAATGCAGGGAAATCCTCGAGATAAGACAGTGATGTCATTAACAACATCCTCTATATCATACTGTATATGCACCTGATACACTACTTATATACCGTACCAATACTACAATATAATAAAAGCCTCATATAAACTTGTAAACTGATGTCATAATAAATTTGTACTGTGTTTGTCATATCTCTTTTAATTACGTATGTAGGCTATGTACACTTGAGCCACGGAATCCTAAAACGCTTGCAAGATACGAACACCTATAGTTAATGAAGGGGTTAATTGATATATTTCGGGTTCATTGGAGTGCCTTGATTCCTCTAAAGTATATATGCGAGGAATCAGGACCAGATGAACAAAATTAATGGTGGTCTGTTGTCGCTTGGAAAATTTTGAGGAATCAGTTGCCCCAGATATACCAGCACTGAAAAAGAAATAATAATAAAATAAAATCTACTTTACTCTCAAGTCCAGGGCAAGGTCACATAGAAGGGAAAGGTGGAGAGGGAGGAAGGGGAGAGGGAGAGATGGGAGGCATGGTGAGGGGGAGGATGGGGAGGGGAAGGGGAGGAATGGGGATGGGGAGGAAAGGGGGGGATGGAGAGGGGGTAGGGGAGAAATGGGAGAGATGGGGAGGGGGGAGGAAAGGGAGGGCTGTGGTTGGGGTATGGGGAGGGGGAGGAAGGGAGGGATGTAGTTGGGAGTGGGAGTGGTCCTAGTGCATGTGTGTCACGTCATGTTCACATCACTGACTCCCTCCTTCCCTCCCTATACACACATGCAATCCGCTAAGTAAGGTGTGTTCTCGTCAGGCACACTATTTCAACACTGCATAATTCACAACCTCGCCTTCAACTCATGCATATCGTATTATTATTATTATTATGTTTCGTGTCATTTTTTGCACTGTAAGGCGACAACTATTCCTCTCCTCCTATCCTTTATATATACCATTTTTAAACCTTTCTCTCTCGGTCTTCACACTTTATTTCCCTCCATCTCCTCGTAATCCTTATATATACTGTTTCTAATCTTTTTCCTCCCTCTTATCCTCTCCTTTATCTACTGTGTTTATTTCTTTCCCACTCGACCTCCACCCCTTTATTTCCCGTCCCCCTCCTCTTATCCTTTCTATAGGCCTACTGCTTCTAACCCTTTCTCTCTCGGCCTCCACACCTGTGAAATAAACAAGGAAGGCTGTACTCAACAACACAACACGACCCCACCACGACCCCACCGCATCAATAAATTCGTGTTGCATTGCAGATCCGTGAACCTAGCATTCCCTGTGACCCTTCTGAGAGAGAGAGAGAGAGAGAGAGAGAGAGAGAGAGAGAGAGAGAGAGAGAGAGAGAGAGAGAGAGAGAGAGAGAGAGAGATACACTGCCTCTGCCACTACACATAAACAATGGTTGCCAGTATTAAGAAGATGAATGTTGCTGATGCTTAACAATTAATATCCCTCACCAACATAATAATAATAACACAGAAAGAAGCAGACAATTAGCAATGATTCTATTCAGGTGTAGAGAACTATAGACTGAGGCAGTATTTCCCCCTCCATGTGGTCGGAAATACACGTGTATATATCCTATCTGGAAAACCAACAACAACAACAACAACACCAGGAAAATATGATCAGTACCGACACCAACAGTACCGACACCAACCAACACATCCTGTCTTTCGTAACTTACCCAGGGTGTGTAATCTTGTTAACCTTCACCTGACGCATCCCTGTCTGTATGTCTGTCTGTCTGTCCCTCACCCCTCCTTTACCCCTGATCCCTTCCATCCCTTACATACATGTCTCTGTGTATCCTCGTCACCATAAATTAGGCTCGTTCTCCCTGTCCCTCACTCCTGCCTTTCTCTCTCTCCCTCTTCTCCCTGTCCCTCACCCCTGCCTTTCTTTCTCCCTCTTCTCCCTGTCCCTTTACCTCTGCATATCTCCTTCTCCCTGCCACTTAGCCTATCCCTGCCTTTCTCTCAACTCTGCCTTTCCCTCTCCTCAGCCTTTCTCTCACCCATTCCTTTCCTCTCTTTCTCTCCCTGTTTCATACCCCTGTCTTTCCCCTTCATAACCACTCCTGCCAGACCATTTACCCAACCCCTGCACATCTACCACATCACCATCTCATCCCTAGCCATTTCCCTCGTCCCTACCTCACTCACCCTTTCATTTCCCCTTCACCCTTTCATATTCTCTTCACCTCAGATACCTTCCTCACCGCTGCCTACCATCACATCAACACACACTTTAGCCAAAACAAAATACAGGTACTTATAATCTTATACACATACGTTTATACTTCACTTTCTCTATAGAGCTCGTCCCTGTGTTATTTATCCTCTACATTAAAGGATACTGGCAGGAAAGGAAGGATATTATAAAAGGAAGACGATAGTGAGTGAAAATATATGTATAACTGAGATATACATTATGATAAGCTGTAGTTCTGTACCGGTATGTAATTTCCTCTTCAGATAATCCACACACACACACACACACACACACACACACACACACACACACACACGCACACGCACACGCACACACACACACACGCACGCACACGCACACGCACACGCACGCACACACGCACACACACACACACACACATTCCTTGCATATCCCCCACCCCTCTCTTTCAAATCCCCACGTAATCCACACGTACAAATCCCTCCTGTTTTTTTAGGCTTTCCAAAATAAGTTGTAAAAGTCACTGCCTTCAGTATATATTGTATAGTCTCGGTATAGTGTTCAAAGAGAAAGTGCATCAGAATCTTTGATATAATATTCGTGATGAAAGATTAGGTGAGTGAGTGATAGATAGGATGAACAGACGGATGGGAAGCACTAAAATAATTCATAAATAGACATCAGACAGGAGGATAGATAGAAAGTTTAAAAACATTTCAGTGATATGATTCGATAGATGAAATATTAGGTAAATGAGTGATAGATAGGATGGGCAGATTTGATGAACAGAGCAAGGATAGATATATAGATGGATAGGACTGTACTATTCACTCTGTACACATCAACATAGGAACAGGGAGACAAACAAAAGATGTGTTAATTTGATGTGAGGAAGAGGAGGTTGGAGATGGAATAGAATAGGAGATAGGATAGGGATGGAATGAAGAAGAAATGGGAGAGAGAAGGGGAGAGGCGAGGATAAATTAAGAACATCAAGGAGAGAAGAGAGGGTGAAGAGAAGAGTAGTAAAGAGGAGAGGGGGCGAGGCAGATGAAACGAGAGGAGACACAGAAGAAGAGAGAGAGAAAGAGCAAATAATATAATCAAGGAGAGAAGGGAGAGTGAGGGTGAAGTGGAGGGTAGTAAAGTGGTGGAAGGGTCGAGATTGGGTATCAATTCATCCAAATAAATACTCGTGAGTAATTGTTTACAAAAGGAAATTAAGTAACACTTAAGGAATGTGTGGAGCGTTGCCAATCCATACCAAAATAATAATAATAATAATATATAATAATAATAATAATAATAATAATTATTATTATTATTATTATTATTATATTCATTATTATTATTATTATGTATTACTTTACTGAACTCTACAGTATGCCCATTAACTTTTTTCACAAACTAATTAATATAATTTTAATGGAAGGGACAATATTTTATACACTTGTACAATTACAAGACATTATTTTATCATTTCTTTGGCACTGTGTAGGAAAGAGACAGGGGGTAAAGAAGAAGAAGAAAAAAAAAAGAAAGAAGAAGAAAAAGAAAAAGAAAAAGAAAAAGAAGAAAAAGAGAAGAAGAGAAGAAAAGAAGAAGAAGAAGAAGAAGACAAGAAGAAGAGAGATACTATCACTATTCTCGTCTGTCTCCCTTTCATCCATACAGTGCAAAGATAGATAGAGATCCACCAAGTCCCTCCTCCCATCAACATGTCCCCTACACCCTTCCTCCCATCACCCAAACACCATTAGGTTATATACATTTTATTCCCATTCCTCATTAGTCCACATGATGGTCAGATTATAGCCTTGGTAGAGTTCCAAAATATCATCTGAGCCAACACTGACTCTCTCAACCAATAAATAGACAGACAGATAGACAGACAGACAGAAAAACAAACAAGCAGACAGACAGATAGACAGACAGAAAGAAGAAAGACAGACAGACAAACAGACCAATAGACAGACAGACAGACAGACAGACAGACAGACAGACAGAAAGACAGACAGACCCATGAAATTATCAACCCTTGAAAAACGAATGAGCTAAATGTACAGTCGTTGGCGTTAATAATAATCATCCACTTATATAGGAGTGACTTGTGTAAACGTTTGACACCTTAATTCCCTCTGTTTGTTAGATGGTAAACTTTCCAATAAATAGATTCATTAAGAAACATCTTCTATTTCACTACAAGCCACTACTATTTATTCACTATTTAACATCTTATTCTCGCTTTCCAATAAATAGAATAAACAGCATCTTTTAATTTACTACAAGCAGCTACTTACTCACTTTTCAAAACAGTAATAATATATGAGAACGGGAAACCATTAGACAGCAATGTGTTTGAGTTGTCCATATGTGTATTGAAATTTATGTCCAGGACTGTGCATCCAGACACCTTTATACAACCAACTTGGCGCCCTTGACACATTTGGGGACACACACACATACATATGTTCCCGTTATAATTGCTTGTGTCGATATTAAATGTAATCATGAATTTATTAGATGGAGCATACCAGATTGCCAGGTAACCACACACCTGCCAACCTTAATTAAAGCAAACTAAGCAATTAAAAGAACACACACACACACAAGGATAATACAAACAGGCAGTGATAAAGCTAAAATTTTGGTAATATACAGATTCTTCGAGGAGCTGTATATATGGGAAGCACAAAAAAATCTGCATGGTCTAAAAGTAATATTGCCTCACTAATAACAATCAAAACAAAGTAACTGTCTGTCCCTCCCTTGGCGAAAAGAGTGTAAAGAACTTATTTTTAAAAGTAGTATTCGTTCCGTGCGTGAAGAAGGGAGAGAGGGGAAACGTGTAGTGTATGTATGTATGTATGTATGGCTTGGGGGAAATGTGTAAGGAAAAAGTATATTATATAAAAAGAAGCGAGACGGAAGATGAAAAGGAAACGGTGGATACAAAAAGGAGAGAGACATAAGAGAGAGAGGAAAGAGATTAAAGACCATGAAGCGACAGATAGGAAGATGTAGGGGACCCGGAAATGTGATAAAAACATGAGGGAGGAAGGGAGAGTTTAGTGTGAAGGAAGGGAAGGAAGTGGAAACGAAAATATTACCGTCTGTAAGATGAGGTAGACTAGACGAGAGAGAGAGAGAGAGAGAGAGAGAGAGAGAGAGAGAGAGAGAGAGAGAGAGAGAGAGAGAGTAAGGCATGCAGGAAACAGAGATAAAAGGAGATACGAGTGTTGAGAGAATTTCAGGCAGTGGGAGTGTTTACAGTGTAGTGTTAGTATGCTGTTGCACGCTCTCCGCTCTCTCCACCCCTCACCCCCTCTGTCTGTCTGTGTGTGTGTGTGTGTGTGTGTGTGTGTGTGTGTGTGTGTGTGTGTGTGTGTGTGTGTGTGTGTGTGTATAGTCTTTTAAACCCTACATTGTCCCTCCTCCCCCCTTCATTCCCCTTACATCCCACTACCGTAGTATAGCCTACCTTGATTTTCCACACTCATAATTATAACTTGCATTCTTCACACACACACACACACACACCTATCTATATTCACATATCCAATTTCCATATCCAGTTTATCCACCACACACTTCATGTATAACTTATCACTCACACCAACACCCATCCATCTATATCATCCAACACCCATACAGCAGCATCCACCATCATCCCAAAAATAATAATAATACACCAATCACTTAAAAATTCCACTATGTCATTACTAAAAACGTCACTCCCTCTCAATCCTCCATCCATCCATCCATTCATTCATTCATTCATTCATCTGTTAATCACTCTCCATCCCCCCTTCCCCCTACCCCCGCCCCCCCCACCACACACACACACACATCCACTGCACCACAATACAGAACTCCACCCATCATAATTATAACCCTTGGCTATAGAGGTCACCTGAATGGGACCTGCGCCACACACTTACTTGATTGATTGGATGGGTGTGATTGTGTTGTTGAGAGTGGGAGAAAGAGCAAGAGAAAGAGAGAGAGAGAGAGAGAGAGAGAGAGAGAGAGAGAGAGAGAGAGAGAGAGAGAGAGAGAGAGAGAGAGAGAGAGAGAGAGAGAGAGAGAGAGAGAGAGAGAGAGAGAGAGAGAGAGAGAGAGAGAGAGAGAGAGAGAGAGAGAGAGAGAGAGAGAGAGAGAGAGAGAGAGAAAGAGCAAGAGCAAGAGAAAGAGAGAGAGAAAGAGAGAGACAGAGAGATAGATAGATAGAGAGAATGTGTGTGTGTGTGTGTGTGTGTGTGTGTGTGTGTGTGTGTGTAAAGAGTGTTTCAATGCATGTGGGTGCCAATAAATCATCAATCACTCAATCCATCACTTCTGTACACTACATCATCCATCCATCCATCCATGCATGTTCACCACTTGCCTATCCCATCAGCCTTCCTTTCATTCATTTATTCATTCAGACATAAGCTTAATTAAGTAATCATTTATTCATTCAGACATAAGCTCAAACATTCATTCATTAAGACATTAGCTCTAACATTCATTCATTATAACACTCACTCATCCCCGTACTTATTCATTCATTCATTCATATCAGCATATTTATTTATTTTATTCATGTATTCATTCATTCCACAAAACACTCACTCATAGCCTCGTCCATCAAATCAATTATTAAATATTTTCCCTTATCTAATGACGTTGAATATTCTGTGTGTAAAAAAAACTCTTCCGTCTCGAGTCCTTCGTTCATTCATTCACCCACACTCTCCTCAGACCAGACCAACCAGACAGACAGACACTCTAGCATCGATCTATCACCACCGGCCATCCACCCACCTACCTACCCACCCATCAGACTATGCATTCAGAGTGTGCAGGGAAGTGAGAGATGGAGATGGAGAGAGACAAGGAAGGGAGATGGAGGGGAAATGTAAGGAGGGAGAGAAGGAAGGGAGATGGAAGGGAAATGTAAGGAGGGAGAGAAGGGAGATGGAGAGAGACAAGGAAGGAAGGGAGAGAAGGGAGGTGGAGAGGAAAGACAGTGAGGGAGAGATTGAAGATGGAGAGGGACAAGGAAGGAAGGGAGAGAAGGGAGGTGGAGAGGAAAGAGTGAGGGAGAGAATGAAGATTAACGGGGGAAGGGAGGGAAGTGACTTGAAAGGAGAAATGGAAAGGGAGGGAAGGCACAGAAGGGAGGAGAGAGGGAGAGAACAGATGGGAGGTGAGAGAGAGGGAACAGAAAGGAAGTGGGAGGGAGGAAACAGAAAGGAAGTGGGAGGGAGGAAACAGAAGGGAGATGGAAGGGGAAGGAAGGGAGATGGAAGGGGAAGGAAGGGAGATGAAGGGTGAAGGGATGGAGGGACAGAAGGGGTTGAGGTTGGAAAGGTGCTGGAAATATCAGCTAAATCATAGTTGAATTTCTTCAAGTTAATAATTTCGAACCAGCAAAAACACAGGAATATTATCTGAAGCTATACATTCCAAAACAAACTCTTCTACAAAATCATGTTCTCGAGAAGATAAAGTCACCACCAACTAATATTTTACGAACCTTCAAAGAGTTTATAGTCAAATGAAATAACCAACTCGTACTGCATGCAAGCAAAAGTATTTCCAAGCTATATATACCTGAACTGGGTCAGAGTTAATCCCTTCCAAATATAGATGACATCAAGGTATTATTGCTTCAACGATGTAGCGACATTTCTATTTCTGGATACAGGATTTATTTTATATACGGTACGTGGCTTGAGAATATCTTGGATTTACTGTTCCTAAGGGTTGAAAAGCATGTTAAGATTCAGTGGCTGTCCTCTGTAAAATGTTATGGTCTAGAACTGTGCTATGTATATATGAGAGAGAGAGAGAGAGAGAGAGAGAGAGAGAGAGAGAGAGAGAGAGAGAGAGAGAGAGAGAGAGAATGATGCTGCCACCAGTGAAAGAGAGAGGGTGTGAGAAGGAAAGTGAAGATGTTACGTAAAACGGTGATGTGTGAGTGATAAGGTGGCGAGTGGTGGAGTGGTGGGTTGGTTGGTGG
Organism: Petrolisthes manimaculis; assembly: GCA_034508575.1. NCBI lineage: Eukaryota > Metazoa > Arthropoda > Malacostraca > Decapoda > Porcellanidae > Petrolisthes > Petrolisthes manimaculis. Next base: position 49,297 of record JAWZYT010005349.1, read on the forward strand.
GTTGGTCGGTGGGAACAGCGGGAGGGAAGGAGGGAGGATTATCGATCTCTGGATTCCTCACAACTAGGAGTAGAGAGGGGGGGGGGGAGGGAAGGAAGGGTGGTACGCGAATTTTATGCTCTCGCCAAATGAGGGTTTCCATTTTTTCAATCTCTGCATATCCTTTGGTGTGTAGTAACGAGTTATTGACTGTACACACACAAACAAACATACACGCACACACACACACACACATACACACACACACTCACAGACACACACACATGCAAACATACAAACATACATCCATGCTATAATCAGACATGACAATAAACAGACACACTTGTTCTCGTGCCATTCAGGTGTTTGTGTTTGTGTGTGTGTGTGTATGTGTAGGCGAGACTGGTTATTTGTATACTTGGAAACCCCTAATCCAACCTAACCAGTGTGTAGCCTATAAGAATAATCACAATAACCAAGGATTATTTTACATTACCGGTACATTATAATTAAGACATCCAAGGCAATGTATAATAAAAAATAGTGTACATGAATTTCCTTTACAACCTTCTTTCTCTGTAGGCTACTTTATGAACCACCACCATAAACAACATATCATTATAGAAAGTAAAATGACATCTGGTGGTGGTGTGATGATGAGTTAAAGCATCCCATATCTACATACCAGACAGGGGGAAATATTAACAGTGTATGATGTGAAAGTATGTTAGGGTCCTATGTACTGTACTGTGTTGTGGTATAGATGATATGAAAGTATGTTAGGGTCCTATGTACAGTACTATGTTGAGGTATAGATGTAAATGTGGTGTTGTGATCAGAGTGAGGTTAACAATGGTGTGTGTCAGGGGCGGGGGACAATGGCCAGCGGAAGCAGGTGCTCACAATACCCCCACCACACACACTTTGACATAATTATATAACGGGAGGAAGGAAGGGAGGGAGGGAAAGGGAATCTAGACCCCTTCCCTTCCTTCCTCTCTCGTGCTATACCTTGATCTGCTCTGCTCTCCTCCTCCTCCTGCTTTTCTTCTCCTCCTCCTCCTCCTCCTCCTCCTCCTCCACCTTCTCCTGCTCTCCTCCTCCTCCTCCTCCTCTCTCTTCATGTCCTCAATTATCCTTATTTTTATTTAATCTTCCTTCTACAGTTCTGGTTTTGCTCGGAATAGTTTGAAGGAATCGGTTGCTCTAGCTTTACCAAACACTGCACTTCCACCATGTCCCCCTTCCATCATCGCCTCACCCTCCCTCCAAAACCACCGCAAGTTTTCACATCCACAACAATCCCATCACTGTAATCACACCCATGCACCGACAATGGAGTATTGATCGTGAATATTAAAAGTACACACAGTGGGCCAAAGAATAATATTATATATACCCCAAGGACTGTTTACATCAGCTGTTGTGTTTACATTATACTTTACTATACTACAGGTACTCGACTCAACCTAACATAATATTTATAACCTATACGCCTCATACAAGTTGATATTTTTCCGAAGGGTGGGATGGGGGAGAGATTGCTAACCCGTCTGTAATATAATGTCCAGAATCTCCAGCGTACACACACACACACACACAGACAGACAGACAGACACACACACAGAATAACAGGAAATATGCAACAAACCGTGTCAGAACAAACTTTATAAAAATGTCACACACACACACACACTCATACACATACATCCTCCTCCCCCAAACCTCACAACCTCACAACCGTGCATAATTTCACTTGTGTGCCAAAATTAACGAACCTGCTAAGTGCGTAAATGTGCAAAAATTCTCCCCGTAATAATTCATCTCAGCTCGGGCAATGGGATAAGAGGAAGGGGAGGGGAGGGGGGGTTAGTTCATTGCTGGGGGAGGGGGGGGGGTCCTAAAGTCTCCATGGGGGGTATATACTGTATATATGTGATGGACTGATAAATTAAATTACTTATATATTTACGGTACGGTACTTATTTTCTTAATTGGTTTTCAAGTTTGATATCCTTCTAGAATATTATATCTAGGACAGTTCCTCAATACTTTTTAACAAACTGTGCCGTGCAAGACCTGTGTGTGTGTGGAGAGAGAGAGAGAGAGAGAGAGAGAGAGAGAGAGAGAGAGAGAGAGAGAGAGAGAGAGAGAGAGAGAGAGAGAGAGAGAGAGAGAGATTGGGGAGAGGGCTGCATCTAGGAATATAGGCGTATAATAAGGCGTACTGGGAAGGGGGGCGCCACACTTCACCCTGGGGCCAAAAAGGAGGGGGATGTTTGGTTGGACCTTGGTGGTGATGGTGACGGGGCTGTCGTGCTGCCGGAAGTGGTAAGCAGATCACCGGAACTAGTCTCTGAGTGAATGAGTGAGTGTGTGTGAGTGAGTCTGAGAGTGAGTGAGTGTGTGTCTGAGTGTGTGTGTGAGTGAGTCTGAGAGTGAGTGAGTGTGTCTGAGCGAGTGAGTTTGTGTGTGTGTCTGAGAGTGATTGTGTGTCTGAGAGTGAGTGAGTGAGAGTGTGTCTGTGAGTGAGTCTATGAGTGAGTGAGTGTGTGTCTGAGAGTGAGTGTGTGTCTGAAAGTGAATGTGTCTGAGTGAGTGAGTGAGTGAGGGGGCGAGCCAACAATGGAAAGCGCGGGACAACGACGGCATCATTTGGCGGGAAAACGGAGAAAAAAATATCACACGATCAATATAATCAGGATCAATATTACCCGCTCACTTATCCCAGGCCCGAGGGGGTGGGGACCAACGGCTGTGTGTCTGGCTGGCTGGCTGGGAAGGTGGGTAGAGAGGGCGAGTGGGGTGGTAGGGTGGGTGGGTGAGTAGTAGGTTGTTGGGTGGTTGGGTGGGTGAGTAGAGAGGGCGTATGGGGTGGGTGGTTGGGTAGAGAAGGCGTGTGGGGTTGTGGTGAGAGAAGGTTGTTGGTTGGGTAGAGAGGGGTACATGGGATGGTGGTGGTGAGAGTAGGTTGTGGTGTGAGTGTAAGGTATAGTCAAGTTTAGGAGTAGAAACGAAGGAATAAGTGACATAGTAGAGGAAAAGAGAGGGATTCAAGTCTCGGGGCGAATAGGCTATAATAATAAACACTGTACAACAACAAAACTGTACTACAACATCATATACACACATACGGTCTATTGGTAGTTAAGCCTACTGAGTATTGATTAGTATAAACAAACATTAACAGTAGCTCGGGATTATGACAGTCGACCACCACCTTCTCTGTGTGATAGAAACCAAACCAAAATATATCAACACTACAGTTTATATCCGAAAGCATACATGGACGAACAGTAGGTACAAAAGACCAAATTATTACTTCTCTGGCACGAACAGTAGGTACCGGGTAGCACTAAAGTCCAAAATATTCCTTCCCTCAAAACGAACATTAGCCTTGTGTATCGTGACGACATACAACCATGTATGTGTCATAACAGTAGGTCCCAAGCAATGAAGGTCAACGAGTATAGAATGGTAAACACACACACACACACACACACACACAGAGAGATGGGTACGGGGATTGGGAAAAGGGATACCATGGAAACCACAAATAACACACACAGGTTAAGATATCTGAACGGTTCCCACTAACTGATACCGATACATAAAATATAAAGCTTATCAAACGTGAGACACCGAGGAGCTGAATGACTGAACCAAGCAAGGGTGTTGAACAATGCCTTAACTTTAACTATAAAAAGTTAATTAACCCAGGGATAATTACTATAAATACTTATCAATTATTACGGCACCACGTTCTTGCTTCAACTGTGCTTTCTATTAATAATAGTTGGAATCACGGTTGTATAAGCTAAATACTTTTTTCTATTATAATATCCATCTACATATTAAACAAAGAAAAATGTCAGTAGATCTATGACGCTGTTATAATGACATGCTCTCATTTATAACACTTTATGAAACTTACTGTAACAATAATTCTAGTCCCAGGATATAATGTGACAAACTAAACAATATTATAAGATACAGTGACTGGACAGACCAAAAATATCCTAGTCCAACATTGTTCTTTCGTCTCACTCACACTAAATGTTTTGTCTCGTAAAATCATTACTATATCTACATTTAATAACATGCTACAGAAACAAACAAACTTTATCCTCTTTTAGTAGTGAAAAACGAACTGGTTATTCTAAGAAGTCAAGGACAGCGACACCATCACTATACAAGACTTAGTACAATGTGGGAAAGAAATGTTCAGACACTTTAATCTTGAGCTGGTAGCATCCACAAATAACTCGTCATAATATTATCATACAGAAAACAAGGTTGATTGATTGATATTAGTCGCAGCAACAGCGAGGTCATATGAAGCCCAAGGATGAAGAAGGTAGGTAGGTAACAAAAGAAAAAGGGACATGTGGAGAAGTGAAAGCCTCATTTATATTAGTCACCTTTTACGACAAACAGGGATAGGCTACTGGGGACAGGAAACAACATCTGAGGGCTGTCTGCATCCGTCTCTGTTAACCGAGCCTTACTATACTCTATTCAAAATTTGTGTTACTTTTGGCCTCTTATGCTTAGATAGATAAATAGATAGATAGATATATAGACAGATAGAAATAGATAGATAGATAAATAGATAGATAGATAGATAGACAGATAGAAATAGATAGATAGATAAATAGATAGATAGATAGAAATAGATAGATTGATAGATAGAAATAGATAGATAGATAGATAGATAAATAGATAGATTGATAGATAGAAATAGATAGATAGATAAAGGCCAGTGGAGCACAAATTTTGAACAGAGTTATAGTAGTGAGTCACCCAATACATGCTGGCAGAGGTTATACATACAGCATAAACAACTTATTATTGGATTCTGCCTGGTTTGTATATCAAGTTTAATATTATTCCCAGATCCCCGTGTGACTCAGTGACTGGAAAACTTGTCTGAGCAACAAACAGTATGGAATAAAAATAAAAATATGTTAGCTACTTCTTATGGTGTAGGTAGGCTAATGATGCTTCCCCTACTAGGCTACTACTACTACTACTACTACTACTACTACTACTAAGTTACTGTACACGAAAATCATTACGTTAAAGAGCCAAGTTACTCGTTATGTTACTGAGTTAGGAGGAAAGAATCTGGTTTCTGACAAGATATAATGCATCAACTCCCTCATCTTCTTATTTCATACCTTGTTTGGAAATATAGTGCAAATTCAAGGCAAGACTTATCAAATATTCACGTAGGTAAGAGGTGTACAGTACCTAAGATAATTAAAGATATATGCCGTAAAACTTATAAAAAAAATGGAAACTTGTCAAAATTTATATACGGTACTGTAATGAAGATCAAATATTAGCTGGAAGGGAATCAGTGCAATTTCAGAAGATGAAAATAAAAGTAAATTCCAAAAACTAGGGAGGAGGAGGAGGAGGTGACTGAGGATGAAGAAGATGAGGGAGGATTTGTGTGTTGCTTCCCCAGGTCGGAGTCAGGGGGATGTGCAAGTTGGGGCACGCGGGGGGAGGGATTTCTCTCTTCACAACAACTGGATCGATACGCTACCCCTCTCTACTGACAACACACACACACACACACACACAGAAAGTCTCATCCATGTCCTACTGTATTCAGCTATATCTCATCTAAGTCTAGTTTTACCTATCTTCCCACATATATAATTAAATTTCACCTATATGTCATCCATCTCCCACGTATTCCACCCGTTTCACCACCTACATACAATCCTAATTCACCCACGTTTCGCAATAATCACCCGTGTATCAGCCAAGTTATCATCCACACACGCAACTCTATATCCCTATCCTATGTTATACTCTTCTCTATTATATACTATTCTTATTACTTCATCCATCCTACACACACACCCATCTCTGTACGACTTTATAGTGGGCCATACATGCATATCCTTACCCCTCACGTATGTATAGCACCTGTCTGGCCTAAACACCTCCCTCCCTCCCTCCCTCCCCTCCTCCCTGTTATGGTAATCCCTGCAACATCACCATCAACACAACTTCAATTATGGGTGGAGGAGTGGCGAGGTGAGATAAGGTGTGTGTGTGTGTGTGTGTGGTGATGCAACAACAAAGCTAGCAAAACGCACACAAACAATTATTGCCTGCACACACACACATATTATATTCAAGCGTAAGCACAGTTATACAACCCCAATAAATGTATCGTTGATGAATATATTTGTGTGTAATAAAATAATATCATTTAGGGAAGGTATAAAGTTATGAAAAGTAGGGATTAAGGCTAATAATGATAAAAGCTATGATAAACTATAAAAATGTGTCAGTTGCTTCATATACCAACACTGATGATTTACCAAGCTGAGCGAGGGAAAGTGAAAGAGTGACCGACCGAGGAAGGACAAACAAGGGCAGGTAAGGTCACAGTGACAGAGGTGATGATAACGTGGAAGAAAAGGTCACAGTCATCATCTAGGGTCACTCTAGGTCATCACGCTGACCTCGGGTAAGTAAATGTCACTTTCACGGAAGATGGAGAAAAATTTACTCCTAAAACTTACTTCCCATTGATCGTGACTGACTGTGTGTTATAATATGGTGGTCAGCTTTTCACTCCATCGTAGAGGAAGGAAATCTCATCATATGTACAGTAGGATACACTAGAGACCCAAGAGTAAAGGGTTTCTAATGTTTGTACAGTACACGAGCACTAATATTCAATCCCCAGCGAAGTCATTCCAATGGAGATTTCATTGTGCATTTAGTTACTGTCTTTAATTAGGTATTCGAAGCACACCTGAATACTTATTGGTGCTCGTGACTGTACACTATATATTTCGAAGGTTTATCATTCGGGTGAGTAGTAAATAATTATCATATATACACCTTAAACTACCACCTCGTCAAAGGAAAAGTGTGTCTGTGTGTGTGTAACAAATTCAAGTCTCCTGCACACACACACACTCCTGCATACACACACACACACACACACACTCCTGCATACACACACACACACACACTCCAGCACACACACACACACACTCCAGCACACACACACACACACTCCAGCACACACACACTACTGTACACATACAAATTAAGTGAATCATCGAGTAGTTCTGAACACATGGACCCAGTGATTACACATACTGATACTATCCGTCTCACAGTCGGTTCTCCTCACTATCTTAACACACTTTAATTTAACTCAAGGCTATCATTTGAACACCTGGCAAAGGGGAACAAATCATACTAAGCTACACATCTTCATCCTCCTCCGACCTCAACCCATTTATTATATTTATTTCTTTATTGATAGTATTTTTTATATCATTTTTTTATTATTTGTTTTTGGGAGGGGGGATAAACATATTCCGTCCTAAGGTGAGTTGGTGACCTGAGTAAGAAGAAATTTGATTATAAAAGAAAGGAAAGAAAATGTGCTTGTGTGATACCCAGTTTACACTCTCTCTCTCTCTCTCTCTCTCTCTCTCTCTCTCTCTCTCTCTCTTTCTCTCTTATATTATTCCACATACACTTTACATACAGTACCGGTACATACACACACACGCTCTTACTATTATTATTCCACAAACAAAGTCTGGAGCAAGAAACCAACCACCCCGACCAGTGAGTGAGTCAGCTGGTTGGGTAAGGGAAGTTTTTTCTCTCTCTACCTTCACCTTGTAAGAAAGTTGAAATAATAACAACAATATTTAAGCTCGTAACTTTTTTCCTTACCAATCTAACATCTATTAATACGTACCGTAAGGAATCAATCACTATTTCGGTAAAGATCCCCAAATTTCCTTTACATCCCTGTGTTGTTTACTATCTCAACTTTTAAGTGAATTTGCAGTGTCAATGATAATGATACGTCAATAAAGAAATGCTGAACTCTATGACAGGCAGTAAGTGGCTAAGAATGTGTAGAAGCAATAAGAAATAATTGTACCTACACTTTAAGGCTGCAGTATATTCAGAAGTATACCTTACCCCAAACCTCACTCTGAAGGGTAAAGTGTTTATCAAGATCCATGGAAGGATTTCCAAACTGACAGCTTCTATAATGGAAAAGATCGTATCTGTCACTGGACTTGAAAACTGTCAACTCAAATTCTCACTCACAGGTTCCAGTATATAATATTTTTTTCCGTAACCGTACAGCCATTACGGTATAATTCGTTACCGGTATGTAAATATTGTCTGGCGTTAATAAACTAAAATTAACAGGTATATAATAAATACTAAAGACACAGTGCAACAATTAACAAAGAGAGGAAAGGAACTAAATGGTTACTGATGGACATTTTGATTCATTTGGACAACGGGGAGATTTGACGTTCTCATTTGTTCTCATTAGTGGAGGCAAGTCAAGAGTCGGACAACATGAGATGCATATTAATGAAGAAGTCATAATATTAAAGGGAAATTATTTATTGGTACAATTGGAAAGTCTCCGATTCCTCCAAACTGTGCTACGAAACAGATCCCCTATTATTAACACAGATGACGTCTTTATGTGTTCTGGTATAGTTAGGAGGAATTAGTAGTCTTTCAAATTTGCCAACAAGAGAATCTCCCCTTGATATGCCCAAGGGATGCAAACCACTCAACTCAACTCAACTCAGACCTTCCTTCCTAATACTAAACAAGAAGCCAAGCAGGGAGTCCCGGAAGCATCATCTCTTATATCGTATTATAATTTGATTGGTGGGGGATGAATGCAACTTGTATACCCAAGACGCCTGAGGGTCAAGTCTTGTCTTAATGAGTACGGGAATAAGGGGACAGGCTTGGGGGGTGCGGGAGTAAATGACAGGCTTGGTGGGTGCGAAAGTAGGGGACAGGCTTGGTGGGTGCGAGAGTAAGGGGACAGGCTTGGGGGAGGTTAGGGGTGTGTGGCAATAAGGGATAGGCTTTCTATCCACCCCATGCCTGTCCCCCTATTCCCGCACCCCTCAAACTCCCCCCAAGCCTGTCCCCTACTCCCTCACCCCCTTAATGAGTACGGGGATCATTAGCCGACCTCTTCCTTCCTTGATAAGACGGAATAAATCACTAGAAGTTTTTTTTTATACAGTCATGGACAAAAAGAAGTGTTGCTTTTCTACATTGTTTTAGTTTTTTAATACAGCAGCTAGGAATCAAAAGTAAATGTTGCTTCAAATTGCCTGCATGAGTCATTTGTCATCGTCTCCTCTGCAGAATGATTTGACCTCAGCTACAGCTAATTTAACACACACATAAATGCGACCTAGATTCATTCGTTTCTGTAGAGTAGACTAGACGTGGTTGAGGCTGCCAAACAACGCGAGTGGCCACAGAAGCCCTTCATGAGACTTGTAAGTAATCCGGATGAGCCAGTGTGTGTGTGTGTGTGTGTGTGTGTGTGTGTGTGTGTGTGTGTGTGTGTGTGTGTGTGTGTGTGTGTGTGTGTGTGTGTGTGTGTGTGTGTGTGTGTGCATGGTCGGGTCCGGGCCACTTAGAAAGAACACCTGCTATAGCTTCACATCTCCCAAGAAGCATAACACTAGTTGGTTACATCCTTTTCTTGATTCACCCTCACAAAAAAAATATATATATATATATATATATATATATATATATATATATATATATATATATATATATATATATATATATATATATATATATATATATATATATATATATATATATATATATATATATATATATATATATATATATATATATATATATATATATACACACACACACAACACTAGCTGGTCACATCCTTTTCTTGATTCACATCTTCCCAAAAGTACAACCCTGGTCACATCTTTCCCTTGCTTCACATCTCCCAACAACCACCTTTCATTTGTCACATCTTATTCTTGATTCACATCCTTCAAAAAGCACAACACTGGTCACATTTTTTTTCTTTTTTCATGCACATACCTCAACAAGTATAACACTGGCCATATAATTATCTTCCCTCACATCCTCCAACGAGTACAACATTATGGAGAGCACTGACAGGGAAGGGATATATACCAACTCAAACAATTCCAGCACTGTAATTAATATGGCATTTCCTGAGACAGAAAAACAAAAATAATAAAAGGCTTCCTTGTTCACCTCCAGACAATTTTTTGTGACACACTCTTCGTGGCTGTTTTTTTTGTTTTGTTTTTTCATAGAGTATAGGTGAGGAATTCATCAGGCATTTCCTCTGGGTAATACTAAATTATTAAAGCCCTACTGTACACTCGTGATACGTAATCCCTGACCAGAGACGAACGGTAGGCACCACACACACACATATCTTGCATTCCAACTCAGCCTCTATAGCCTATGTGTAATGAGTGTGGAAATGAGCAATACCAGACAATTCGAAACTTTCTGCTCCTCACACTCTAGTCAGAAATTATGTATTACCAGTGTACCTAAAACAATCAGAGAACGCGAGGAATAATTTACTGACAACTCTAGACATAATTCTATCAACACACACACACACACACACACACTTACATCACCACCATCACCAAACACTACAACAACACCTCACTCAACCCAACGATAAACTAAACAAAATAATATATACAGTATCACCATTATCGACTTGCCACAATGGACCGAGTGTTAAAGATAATAAAGTGACAACATTCCTAAGTTTTTATCTATATATGAGACGAAGGGACCACCACAGATATGACTATGCCAATTACCATAAACAAACAAACAAACACACATAGGAACGAGTCACTGGAGATTATATAAAAACAAGCAGCAGATTACGCCCTAAAGATAGAAGACACACATGCACACACACACACACACACATGCACACACAAGCACACACAAATTGCGGATTCTGTGTTTTTTTTACAACTTTTTAGACAATTGCTGACGAGGTAAAATAGATCTCAAATGTAACTAAACTCTTAATACCGGTACTTATATTCTGCGTACAAATTGAGGAAAGAGATCACTGCCGTTATTTTGTTCTACAATTAAAATATATAAATGTAAAAATAAACTGGATATGGGGCAGTTGCTTTCGTCCCCCCCCCCTCCCCCCCCCTTTTTTTTTCACTAAATACCGATACACACCCGCCTGATCTGCCTTGTTAATGAGGAAGCTTTGTGTTGGTAATTTCTGGAACAACTGAATCCTCCAATCTATTCCAAGCAACATATCACCATTATTTTTGCTATTCTGGTCCTGTTACCTAGCATACTTTGGAGGAATCATGGCACTCCAATGTACCAAAAAAGAATTACCACCTTAATGAGGGGAGAGAGAGAGAGAGAGAGAGAGAGAGAGAGAGAGAGAGAGAGAGAGAGAGAGAGAGAGAGAGAGAGAGAGAGAGAGAGAGAGAGAGAGATTGTGAAGGGAAGGAGGTGCATCCAAGGGTTAGGGAACACAGTCGGGATCAAATGTCCACTTGTTGGTCAGCCAGCAGGTGTGTGTGTGTGTGTGTGGTGGCGTGGGGAGATGGGAGTGGGTGGTGGGAGATGGGAGTGGACGTGGATAGAAGAGAGGGAGGCGTTGGGAGATGGGAGTGGACGTGGAGAGAAGAGAAGGGGGCGTTGGGAGAAGAGAAGGGGGCGTTGGGAGATGGGAGGGGGGTGGTGGGAGATGGGAGACGGCGTGGGGAGATGGGAAGGGAGCGAGGGGAAAAGATAAGGGACTTGGAGAGTTGGGAGAGGGGCGTGGGGAGAAGAGGGGCATGGAAAGGGGGTGAGGCGTGGGGGGGGGGGGATGAAGCCAGCTGGTGAGTGTACCTAACGAGACACTCATCCACAACCTTAAGAGGGTTATACACTTCTGGGTACATTGGAGCACCGTGATTCCTCCAAAGTATATACATCAGGAAACACGGCCAGAATAAGAAATATATAATGGTGTCTTTTGCCTGGAATAGTATGGAGGAATCAGTTGCTTTAGATTTACCAACACTGTACTACTCCTATAAATAAAATCAACACTGGCAGGAGGCTTAAAAAAAAAATGAGATAAAATAAAGAGTCCGTTCCACTCATAGTTACTTGACACCTTCTATGTTGAGTGAGTTCTCGTGACCATTGTACATTAATTAAGGGAAAAGTTTTGTGTTGGTAAATCTGGGGCAACTGCATCCTCCAAACTATTCCAAGCAATAAAACACTATTATATTTGCTCTTCTGGTCCTGTTTCCTGGCATACTTTGGAGGAATCAAGGCACTCCAATGTACCAAAAAAGAATTACCACCTTAATGGGAAAATCTTTCGTTGGTGAATAGGAAGGTCTCTGATTCCTCCAAACTATGTAAATAAACAGATCCCCTATTAGTACCACTGAGGGTTGGCGTCTTTTATTCAGGCATAGTTAAGAGGAATCAGCTCCATGGTAGCCTTCCAATTTGTCAACATAAGAATCTTCCCCTCAAAGTTAAATTATAATTTCATACATACAGATGTCACTGCTGCATACAAGAGCCAGTCACTCTTTGATTTTACAAGGATACATCCCCTTTAACTTGACCTTAGAGACTCGACACCACACAACAACAACACCAAACAAAACTATACACACACAACAGAGAGACAACCACTGGGGAACGGGTCCAGACAGAAATAGGGTATGCACACACGATCAAAATAAATTATCGGTGCAATTCTGGTGTAGACATTTTGACACCTCAGATAATGGATACCGAAAAATAGCTTGTTTATTTTCCCGGGTTATCATGAATTGTGGCGATCATTTACAGAACCATCAGACCTCTCATGTTCGATGGTAATTTATTTATCGTAAGTGCTGCCTTTGTCAACAGTGCAGGACAGGTACCGGTAGTCAATAATAGTTTGTCTGTCTGTGTATGTATGTCTGTCTGTCCAGTTCACTTGCCTAGGCTACTTGGGAGACTATGGGAAGAGGATTTAGAAGAAATGGTAACAATATAATAATAATCTATGAACTATGAGGAATGGAGAGACCTCGTTGTGTTTGTCTGTCTGTATGTCTGGTTGTCTGTCTGAGTGGAGAAACAATATTAACATGAACAAAACTCGAATGATGAAGAGAGGAAATGATACAGTATTGACAGTAAAAAAATCTAAAACAGTGTTCTTATCGGAAGCTTCTGCTCTAGTTAGCTCTATGAAAGGAAGGCCACACAATGTATTCTTACCTCTACGGTACCGGAAGACGTGAGGGAAAGAGGATACAGGGGGACTCAGCCGGACATGTAGGGGACCGGGATGAACATAGGGGAGACAGGAGTGGCTGACAACTGAAGAAAGAAAGGGTAGCGGAAGTGGAGGGGTGTAAGAAGAAAAGAAACAAAGGGAGAGTGAGGGGAGGGAGGATGACGTATTGGTAAGATGTATGCTAGGCTATATAAAGGGTAGGAGGAGACGAGGGGGTGAAAAGAGGAGTTGGATGGATAAGGATGCTGTGTTGTTGGCTTAGAATAAACATACATAACACTATAGGCCCTTGACAAGCACTCACCTCTTCCACGCCACATATATAGCCTATAACCCACCCACCTCCACACACATACACTGAGAAAAGGAAACAAAACAAAAGTAGGCTATCGTAGAGCAAGCCTTTCCACTCCCCATACCACATCCTCCTCCTCTAATACCCTGACGTAAACAGATTAAAATAAATCGTACGAGTATTATAGAGTGATGATGACATTTCTTCAAGTTTCCTCCTCTTCCTTCAGTGCTGTTCACGTGGTTCTGTATCGCGGCCTTGTATGTATCATGTACAGTAGGCTATGCTATTAGTCTAGTGTACATAATCCCCCAATGACGATAATGGTATGTAAATAGCGTGGTAGGGAAAGATAGGTCGTCACCTTTTCGTATTCCCTTAACTACAATCACTAATGTCCATCTATACACAAATTTTACCATAATTTTATACCTACTACCACCACTCCAACACATCACATATGCACTTATCACACAACCTCAACCAACATAGCATCATAACAACACAATATCCACTCATGCGAAACACCACCAACTGTCAGCACACACAAAATGGCACGATTCATATTGCATCAACCCGTTTTGCCTAATAAACGAAGCGAGGACAGTCACAAGGTCACATACACAAGTCCGGGCTTTTGGTTCCTGTTTATCACCATCATATTTCCTTCCCACCCAGATAGACAGGCAGACAGAGGGCGGGAGGGTGAGTGAGTAATGAGTATGGATGGACCCAGTATGTTGTTACTCCTTACCCTCCCTGCTATGAGTAAATCTATAGGTTCTGACAGTACGAACTTGCCTACTGCCTAAGTTAGCCATAATTGTAACAGAATAGGAGAGTGTGGGAGAAGATAGATGGACTGGAGTGAGTGATATGATGTGTGGAGGGAAGTGTGTTTGTGTGTAAAGTGTATTGGAGGAAAGCATCAAATAACAACACACAACATCCCTCTAGACTTTGAGTGCTTATAGTTACCCGTGATGATGACACTGAATGATAACTAAAGCTAACTTTAATAAGTTCCTAGAAGATAACACTGAAAATCACGAAGGTCCACTGCATGTATTCATTCCCGAGACAGTTCAAATGACCCTAAACTTGTAGCTGACATTGCAGTTTTTTTAATAATCCTTAACAATAATATTTCACCAGAATGCCCCCTTCATGTCTCAAGGATACAAGCAACTCCAAGCACCCCACAAACAATGCCTTACATGATATTACAATATACAGTAGCCTACTCAGGTCCAAATGCAGCAGAAATATTCTCTTCAAACCTTGACATGAACATCTTGTTGATGCATCAAAAAATATCTCACTTCTTTGCACAGTCAAGGCAAATACAAAACACTGACGGAACTTTACCTTGACAAAGTTGTCCGGGAAGACGCCTGAGGCACCCGTGGGTGTGGTGCCACGGTACCATCCCGTCTCCTGTCTGTTAACACTGCGGATCACATCACCTACACTCAGCCGCAGCTCATCTTCATGCTGGGGCTCGTAAGGATACACCACCTCCACTTCTGTATGGGATTAGACAGACAAGTGATACAGTACACACCAGTTATATAGGTCTACACACACATTGTACACTACCACACAGTACACATGAATTATGTATAGCAGAGTACAGTATTTCTTAATTTCCTAACCAATGACATGCATCCATGAAACCAATGATACACACAAATGAACACACAGACATACCGGTACTGTATTGAATATATGGTACACATTTAAAAATATTACATGGTAAATATTATACTGTACAAACACAGTACCATATCACACTAAACTGGTACTGTAAAATAGAGAACAGTATCTGGACCAATATTACCAGTACTGTATACAAAAATAAGTAAAATATATTAAGTAAGGAGAGACACAAATATACACACAGACAGAAACAGTACGGTATATTTACAGACATGTGACCTATGAATTTTTCATGTTAAAGTAAACTAATGCAATGAAAAATATACTGTACTGCTCTTATATAAATTAACATATTCGTACTTAGTGCTAATAATTCTTACCTACACATTGCCTACTGTAGCTACAGCAAAATTTCATAGGTGAAATAAAAAATAAGAAAATATAATACATGTTATGAAAGTGCAGCCAGAATGGATGAATATAATTTGATATCCAGTATATTGAACGAGTACTCTACATATATCGGGACAGTACAGGGTAAGATAAGCATTTGTGACACAAGGATATCGGTCTGGTATATCAGGAAATTTTCAAACTAGAAGGGCAACTCCAGAGCTCACTATTATTGCATTTTTTTCTTTTTCCTGAGTCAGGGTAGCCCCAACTAGTCCTAAAAACTGAGTGAATACTGTACTGGTAAGGAACACAGGAAGAGGCCTCTTTGGAAAAAGGATTAGATGTGTTAGGTCCAAATGAGAAAAAGAAGTAGGCCTACATGTTAAAATAACTAGTCCAGAGACTCATCTGTAATAGCCAATCTCTGCTGGTTAAGATTTTTTATGTAAATTGGATTAAAACTAATTTGTTAACCAGTAATGTATTTTGAATTAATGCTAAACTATTTTAAATATATTAAAAACCCAGCAACCACAAAGAGAGTGATAAAAATGGTACCAATAACCAATGTTGATGAGCAATATTAATATCTTCACATATAATAATGGCTAAGATGAATGAAAATACAGCACTAATAGATTACTAAATTAATAAGGACATGCAATATAAGGTTCAAGTTAGATCCCCAAAGTTTCTGGTTAAGTCAGCCTTATAGATTATAGACTCTTAATGGTAAATCTGTAGCAACCAATGCCAAGAAACCCCTTTAAATATTTACTCATGAATAATTCTTTTCGTATCAAACCACATCAAACATGTTTTTTTTTTAATGCCTCATCTAGTTAGCATTTATATTGTTATGCCACTATATATTTCAATAGTGCTAACGTTAATTTGTCTAACCAATAAATTGAAATAAGATAAATTTTTACATCACCAGTACAGGCAAAATGAAATACACATCATATTATTGTACTCTCGAAAATTTAAATAATTCAAAAGTGTCAAAAATCGCACCGCATATACATAGAGATTCCTTTACGTATATCACAAAATTAATACACAATAAATAACAATAATAAGGACGATAATCATGACCTGATCTTGACACAGGTATAGACACACACACCTGTCAATAATAATAATAAAAACAATAAATAATCGTGACCTGAGCTTGACACACGTACACACACACACTCACACCTGTCAAGTCTACAACAAATCCATATATTATTCTATCCCTGGGGCACACACACACATATAGGCCCAAGAATAGTCCATCATCTATCCTAACCGATGCAAACTTACCCATGTCAGGAGGTAAATGGTTGTAATTAATGCATGACACCCTAGAGAAGAGTCAAAACAAACACAGTCCCGCTCACAACAACACCAACACACTCACTGGTATAGCCTGTATCCTGACTCATGCACCTCACTTATGACTACGCTATTTATATCTCATTAATACATAAATAATCAAGTGTTTATACACTATGTTGGGATAATAAGATATTTTTTACCTATATAAAATCTATACTGTGGTTATTATTACTTTATTTACAGGATTCTTTAGTGTAAATAATATATCATTGATGAATACGAACAGAGGAACGCCGAAGGAAAAAGTTTCGTATGGTAAACAGACCACAAGTATCTTGGTTATTTAAATAGTTTATATATATAGCTTTAATCGAAATGTATGAAGCATTAGGACTACTGTATGAGTTTGGGTATATAGACTTCAAAAAATAATCATATTTTGATACAAAATAATGGATTTCCTGATTGACACATGTCGGACGTAAGATTCATGATGTTCTCGGCTTCCCGCTCATTTATCAGGATTCAATAGTTTTAATACATATAAGGGCTTCCTTTTCAAAATATCAGGTTGTTGCAGACGAGACTTAGATATTCATCTTAAAATATGTAAAGTTAAAGATATATAAACAAGATATCAAACCCGAATAATAATTTAATGTTAAGACAAGTGAAGTCTGTATTCTACTACTGTCATTCCTGATATTCAACACTGGGTGTGTGAAAGAAAACGAAGAATATAATAGGGTAATCTATATTTAAACTAGAGTGGTTCTCGCTAAAGAAGTTATACGAAAAGTCTCGCCGCTGCCACCGCCGCCGCCGTCGTTTTTTAATAATTAGGTTTTTTTTAATTTTTGTTTTAATAATAATAATAATAATATATATATATATATATATATATATATATATATATATATATATATATATTTTTTTTTTTTTTTTTTTTTTTTTTAATAATTAGTTGTTGTTTTTTTAATATTATATATTTATTTTTAAATATATATATATATATATTTTGTTAATTATTTGTTTTATTATTATTATTATTATTATTTTTTTTTTTTTTCGTCGTCGTCGTCGTCGCCGCCGTCCCGTCGCCGCCACCGCTGCCGCCGCCGCCCCCGGCGCCGCCGCCGCCGCCGCCGTCGCCCCGCCTCCACCGCCGCCAACGCCGCCGCCGCCCCGCCACCAACGCCGCCGCCGCCGCCACGCCGCTGTCGCCGCCGCCACCGCCGCCGTCGTCGTTTTTTAATAATTAGTTGTTTTTTATTTTGTTTTTAAATAATATATATATATACATATTTTTTAATATATATATATTTTTTATTAATTATTTTTTTTTTGTAATAATTAACTTTTTTTATTTCTGTTTATTTATTATTATTATTTTTTTTTTTCGTCGTCGTCGCCGCCGCCGCCACCGCCGCCACCGCTGTCGCCTCCGCCCCGCCGCCGCCGCCACCGACGTTGCCGCCCCGCCGCCGCCCCTCCGCCGCTGCCCCGCCACCGCCCCGCTGCGTCAGGGGAGTCAGGGGACATACACGTATCAGTTGAGGGTGTGTTTGTGGTCAAGGGGAGTCAAAAGAAATATACCAGCAGAAGGGTAGGCTATGTGTGTTTGTGGTCAAAGAGAGTCAGGGGACGTACACACATGATAGGTGAGGGGTATGTGTGTTTGTGGTCAAGGAGAGTCAAAGGACACATGTATACCAGGTGAGGTGTGTGTTTGTGGTCAAGGGGAGTTAGGGGACATACTTCCCCTTTACACATCTCCCCTAACACGGGCCTGCAGGGCTGGTAGGATCACCACTTTAAGAAACCACACACATCATCTTACAATTTATAACATGACTTTATATAACTATACTTTTACCTTTACTATAATATTATATAGAGTTTTTATTTGGGGTGATCTGTTACTTCGTATAGGCTTCCTTCAAGTTTTTAAAATAAACCCTTATCTTTAAAACCTGTTCTGTATTCGGTATGCTTGTACTTCTGTATGCAGTTGCCCAAACTGCCACCTTTAACTATGGTGAGGCACGTGGGAGTCACACAAGCCCTTCCTTCCCAACACGTAGTTTTATATTAGTAGGTTCTCTGCTTCAGTGATCCTCATACATTCAGTGGTGCAAACGATTCCCAGGGACTGGATACTAGCGGTGTTCATGGTATATAAAGTGTGACCTCAACACAAACTCAACTATTACTACATTTTTCCCCAACACCAAACCATCCATGCCAGTATTCGGACATTTGAAGATCTCCCAGAGAATACATGGTAGGTCCGAAAACTATTTTTTTTTTTTACCATACGAGTAGGCTACAAAAGTTGCACCGAATGAAAAACATCGTGGTAAGAAGATGTCAAATGAGTGCGTTATAATTTCTTTGAAAAAATGGGTTACTTCAGAAGTGTTTGCGAGGTAAAATAGAGAAGTAAAAATTCAGTGAGTGATAAGAAGAGATGAGAATGAGATGAGAAGTTGAGAATTTGAGAAGTTGAGATTTTTGAGAACAGATTCAACAGACTGACTGAGAGTAGCAACTTGAGAATTTGGAAAGAGGGTGCATGAACTTTGAGTATAGATAGGATGGGACGGAGAAGGAGATGAAATGAAGAATTCGTTTGAATGTTATATAAGTTGGGGAAGTGCTTGTGGGTTGGAGAGGGGTATGAGTGACAGCCAGTATGTGTTGTTGGCCTTGTATCATAATAATATATCGGCTGACGGTGACGTTGGGTAACAACATGGCTCCTGTGTGGACTAGTTGGCCAAACTCTCTTTAATTAAATATCTATACGGCTGAGCACTGTAGTGGTGGTTGTGTTATACCCTCAAGCACAGGCATAAGACCCAAGTAGAGGTATTTTTCTATGCATTAAAAAATAAATAAACTAAAAAATGGTAATAGTGTTTGGTAGTTGTGTGTTGCGCGTGCTCTGTTGATACAAGTGTCACTCTCAGCTGTTTATACCTTGGGTTTCCGGGGCTGTGTATCTGGCTGGATGCTACCACCTCCCTTCATCTCCTCAATACTGTGATTATCTAATGCCTGTCGCTTCCCTCTATCCAGTAAGATGGGCTAGGAAGCTACTCACCAGTCCACAGATATGCTGACTAAGGCTAATAACTTCCAAGTTTACCATAAATAAGGCTTAAATAACTTGGTGGTGTAACTTACGTGATTTGCCAGACAGCCGACTAATATATTATCTACCCTTATATACACACATATACACGTACACACACATACATCCTGGCTGGCATCCTGTGTGTGTGTGTGTCTGTGTGTGTAAGACGTCCACAACTCCTATTCACTTCATTAATCAGGTATATTATAATTATTTCGCATTTTTTAACTCTTGTTCTTGTTGGTGCTGGGAAAGTGTATGCATGTAGCCTAGTGCCTAATTCTGAGTTTATATATTTGTTATTATTTCGTTTTATTATAGAGTATTGTAGTTATTTGTGTGTGTGTGTGATTGGTGTGTAAATGTAGTGTAATACTGTACTGTCATACTGCTTGTGCCACTGAGTTTATATACTTATTATTATTTCGTTTTATTGTTGTATAATTGTGTGTGATTGGTGTAGTGTAATACTATCATACTGTTTGTCCTGCTTAGTATACCTAAGTTACTTGGGTATATATCTAGATTATTGCCGTTTTGTAGCGGTGTTGCCAGATCCGGCTAGGTCCCAGTATTTTGCCCTGCTCATTTCCTGGTACTTTACCATGGTTATTTCCTGGTAGTTTGCCCAGGTTAGGTCACGGTAGTCTGCTGTGGTCAAGGTTAGGTAATGTCAGGCTACTTTTAAAATGCCATAGAAGAAAAATGTCTTAGAATGGTATAAACTAGTGGGGAAAGAAGGTACAAAGTTTGTAATACCAATTAGCAATAGAGTAGATATTTACCGTTACTTGTTATTATTTTGTGTTATTGTTGTATTTTTTGTGTGTGTGATTAGTGTAGTGTAATATTGTCATACTGCTTGTCCTGCCGAGTTTACATACTGTACTTGTTTTCATTTTGTTTTATTGTTGTATTTTTGTGTGTGTGGTTGGTGGGAGGTGTGTAAATGTAGTGTAGTGCAGTGCACTGTACCCATTATTTTTAGTCTTTCAAGTTAAGTTAGTGGTGGGTCTGATAAAATGGAGGTGATCCGCAGAAGAGGATGCTGTATCTACTGGTACATATTAATCAACTTTTATTTTCCACTGATACCTTGTTTCTTTACCAAACCATTTCCCAGAGTGACAGTGTGCTAGCCTACATGACGTTAGGCTTATACGGTAATATATTCTTATTATTTCTTCCCCACCAGTCAGTCAGACAGTTAACCTTCCCTTCCTTTTGTGACAGGCACCATGACCGCAACAGCAAATGACTCCGGTGGTGGTGGTGGCGGCGGCTTCCTTCGTACACGTCTTAGGTCTGCCCTTCATACCTCCAATGATCTCTTGTCTGGCCTTTCCTCCAACATATCCTCTCGCCTCTCAGTGTTTTCCGTTGCCTCCGGAAACTCCAATGCCTCATCATCGGAAAGAACCCCACCGGCCCCTGACCAGCGACCCCCCACACCACCTCTTCAGCTTCCCCCCAGCCCTGTGGAGAGTCACCGCTCCCCCACAATGAAGGAAATGATCAAGGTCAGCCAGCTGTGTTTACACCTGAGGTGATAATTACTCTTACCTGTACTTAGCTCTTCATACCTACATGTTTCAAACTACAATATAATAGGGGTGGTGGGAATTTGTGATGGTTGGCCCCCATAGCTTCCTTCCTTGGTAGCCCTGGGGAATGTTCCCATGATGTAGATGCCGCCACTCCAGGACCCCATAATATTGTATATTGTACTAACCCACATTCAGTATATGTATGTTTATAATACAGGGGTTATTGAAAAGGTTCAGTTAATTACCTAATTTTAAACTGCAATTGATGTGGAAACAACTTGGATGTGGCATAAAATGGTAACATTTATAAGTACATATTACAGTAGCTATGAATGCTGATAACTGTAGTTATCAATGATTGGCATAATACAATTTATCTGAATCAGCTTGTGTCCCTGGAGTGTTTGTATTTATTGTAGAGACTAGCAAACAGACAGTGAGGACCTTCATGAAGTGAACTTTGGCTCCCGACAAAACAAGTGTTTAGGTGTTCAAACACCTGTCCCTGACACAACATTGCTTTCACTCTTTTTGCTCTATTCCTTTACACTCTCTAATTTCTCCCATCACATTCTAGGAACCTTCACTGCTTGAACTCTTTACTGTTCTGTCCCATCTCTCATTCTCTTCACATTTATTGTACTCTTTTTACTTTTATTTGGGGATAAATTGATCAAATCAAGCACATAATCTGATCATCAGTTTGCTTTGAAGGGGAAACTAAAAGTTGGTTGAGTGTACCTATATAGATTATAGCAGATGTTTTAAGGGTGAAACAAGTGTGTAAAAGTGCAGCCCATTTAACTGAGTAATGTGTCTTTTAATCTGTTCTCTTAAAAAAGAGGGAAATGGGCCTTGTAAATAATCATTATTTTCTTTTTGCCAAATTAATTCCTCATGCTAACTAATTTTACATTTGCCTCCCCTTATATTTAAATGTGTTTGGGATTTGTATACTGAGATTGAGATCATGCATATTTATAAAGCAAAAGAAAAATTAAGAAAGGAAAGAAGAGCCAGATTATTTTATGCATATTTCTTTACCCTATATGGTGAACAAAAAAAATCAAGACAAGGTAAAGATGAAATTGGGGATTTTCCACAAAACTCAGAGTTGTAAATCCCCAAGTAATGTGGCTAGATAAAAAATGAAAAAGGATGAGATTGTGAAAGATGACCTCAGTTGTCATTGGACATTGAGAGAGAGAGAACTTGAAGTAAGGTTACCAGGAAAACCACCAGTATGATAAGATTACTTGTCCACACAACTGTTGAAAATTCCTGACTTTAAAATTTAAAAAGCATTGTGCTGAAATTCACATTATATCGCTAATAGAGCGATATATAATGGCAGTACTCTAACATTATATTATTTCCTAATCCAGGAGACGTTTAAATTGGAGAACCTGCGTGAACTGCGACCAACCCTGGAGGAATTAATGCAGTCTGAGTCCTCATCTGAGCCCTCCACACTTCCTACTAACACCCCAGAATCACCCAAGACTGGCCTCCGCTTCCATTTCAATAACTTTAACCAGGCACTGCCTAAAAAACTCGTCGACTACAAGGTCAGTACCACAGCCAGTAAGTGCAGCTATTCCATCATCAATGGCATTTATGCTTGATTGTATCACTGGAAAATTTCTTTCAGGAAAATGTCTTATCTAGTTTTTTCTGTTTTTCATAAAACTAATGGTAGATTAATATGATATACTTCGTTATAATTTGATACATGGAGAAATTGATAGATATTACTCCATTACCCAAGTGAAGGAGGTAATAGACATTCACATTAAGCAAATAGTATAAAGTTACAGTGATCAGCAAAGTTTTTCAAACCCAGTATCTGTTATACTGTACATGTATTTGAACCTAATTAGTGTTTTATATACTGTACTGTATATTGTGTATCTATAGCCTTGTACTGGTTAGTCAGCTTCGTGTGGTTAATTGTACTTGCCCAAAACCAATATACCTGTAGTGTACTGTATTGTAAAGGCTAACTCTGCTTCTATTGCAGCTTATTTTCCATATCTAGAGGTTAGAAGTTGAATAAGATGGAAGCCTAAATGATATTAACTCTGATTTTATGTCCATCATTAACAGTCCAATTACAATGCATCATATCTGTCACATTTTTTCAGCAACTTGCCATGAGGACCCTGAGTGGTGAGGCTGGAGAGAGTGCAGACCAGGGTGGAAATGTGGGACAGAATGGCAGTGCATGTGCCATTAAAGTAGAATGTGTGGATGAGCAGCAAGGAAGTAAGGATGGTAGGAAATGTTTATAGTACTCTCATTTCTTGTGCTCTTAAGTCTACTTCATTAATTCCCTTGGATAAAGGGTGATGTTCTTATGTTATATCATATTTTATGTTTTAGTCTATTTCCTCAAATAAAGTTACTAAGTAATGTATGTAATGATACTAGTCATTGAGAGCCTTTCAGATTCTGTATGTGTTTTTACAAAGAGTAATATAGAATCAGAATGCATGTATTTCATAATAGAATAGAAATCTATTTATATGTCACTTATAGGTGCCAATAATTATGAATACTGTATGAATAAAGTATCCAGGCACAGTTGTGTTTATATTGATAGATGGACATACAGTACATTATTTCAGTAATATGTGAGAATCTACAATATTTAGTAACTGTACAACATTTCCTCAGTTAATAAAATGTGTGTATACCGGTACTTCACTAACAATTGCTTTTTTGCTTTCAGATGGTGAGTCGTGTGGAGATGCTAAAGAGGGTGTGGAAGGGGCCAGTACATGCCTGTCCTCACGTTCCTACAACTCTACGCACTCCCTCCATGCCACAGGACCTGATCCTTATGACAAACTCAAATACAAACCAGGTAAATAATGGGATTACTGTACTGTACTCTTGTTTGTTACCCAAGTAACTTAAAGAAATGGTTGATGTGGTATAGAAATGGATATATTGAAGAATGTAAGGAGAAGCACCCAGAATTAGTTTGGTTAAACGATATTTTTTAAGATACTGTAGTGCAAAGTTAATAATTTATAAATATCCCCAACTTTCTGTACAGTATATAAAAATATAAAAAGAGTGAGCACCTGTCAGAGTAAAAATTTTCCCTGCCGCACATAAATTTCTGTGCACCTGTGATATAGAACTGCACCTGACATGAATATAAACAGTGTGAGTCATAGAGGAAAATATTATGGATGATTATGGGATCAGCTATTTGACCTTTTTTTTTTTTTTTTTTTTTTTTTTCTGTTATAATTGGAATTGATACAAATAACTCCTGTCCCATTCTCTGATGGGGCCAAAGAACTCACTCTTGATTTATCAGACAGTCTTCAATATGCAAATATCTTTATTATTATCTCCTCTATAGTATACAGTACTGTAATAAAGTTTACTTTACTATAATTTCATTTTTTCATGCATAGGTTATTAGTATTAGTACGGTACTGTAAGGAACTACCAGTTACTGTACTGTAGTTTGTTTTCTTTTGAAACAGATAGGCAGAATTCAGAGCATTAATTTTATTTTTTCTTCAGCTTGGCTGCTGTAGTTAATATTTGTTACGGTACACTGTATCATCATAATATATACTGTAAAGGGAAATGTTTATTCTGTATAATGTATAGTGTTTCTGTTAATTGTTTTGATGATGACCACACAGTCATAAACTCGATAATATGTGCCATACAGAATGAGCATTAAATCTCGCACTGATTCATGGAAATTTTTTAATTTCATCCAGTTTGTTATAGTGCATGTAGCCTTTGCTTTCATATTTCCATTTCTGGATTTTGAGCCTTCCACTCCTTGAATTTATTAAACCATTACTAGAAAATGGAAGCAAAGTAGATAAGCCATTTCTCTTCCGGTGAATGATTGATGAGGGACAGGTAATAGCAGGTGTGCAGGTGTTGGGTGTGATGCAGGTGTTTGCCAGTAAGGTACAAGTGGGTCACAGGGCTCTATATGTGTCAGTATATTTTAGCCAGTGGAAGGAACCACTAGTTGCAATGAACTCTTTGTACAGTATTGGTTACAAGAAAAAAAAAATTATATGTGCTTATAATATGTCAGATATGGATTCCTCTGGAGAATATATTGGTATGGTTACCACTTACCTTTTAATTTTTGGTGTGTGTTAATGAAATTTGCTTTTTTGTTGTGTATTGTTCAGATTTTTGAAAGCACAATCAGTTGCTTTATACAATTGATTGGCCTTAAGGCTTGTTACCTTTATACTGCGCTTGTATATATCCAATATTTAATGTTGGTGGAATGTTTGGGTGTTGGAAAGATGTGTTTTTTAGGAAGTTCAGTGACTTGTACATATTAATCAAGAATTTATTGGTAGTTATTATGTTTTATGCTCCAACTAATTAAATATAGACTTCATGCCCTTGCCAAGTTTCTGGTTATCACCTGGCTGTAGAGAGAGAGGGATGTGAGAGAAATCCATAATACTAAAGTTATACTGTTACTAGCAGGTGTTTTATAATGTTTGCTGACGTGTCCTTAGTCGAAATATATTCACCCCTGCATGTCACACTTGGCCAGCTGATTCCAGTCTAGTATTAGCAGCTGTCAGGTAATCTTCCCTCTTGCCCAGTGTGTCTTGCTGTTCTGTGTTGTATCCAATGCAAACAGAAATGAAATAATTAAAGCAGTGCATGCAACATTTGAGAATAGGGGAGCTGCAAAGTGAAATTCACAGACAGAATACATGAACTTATGCAAAGTTCAAGCCATGTGATGTAGCCTAAGTACAGTAGAACTGTAGTGGTGAGGAATGATAATCAGGGCATAGCACCATCTCAGCTGTTAATGATTTTTGCATTTTTCCATATTACATCACTTACATTAGGCCTATGTATAGATATGTCATAAATAATAATTAAAAAACTAATATATTATACGAAAGGTTGTCAGGCACAAAATTAAAAATTGTGGGAATAAGTCACTACTTAAGGCATACACAGTAATGCCTTGGGATATAAAGCTACCCTGTAAATGGATAAGACTAACATAGTGAATGAAGCCAAATCTTTCCCCGAGAGAGGAGACACGGGTTATTGTAGTGACAGAGACTTCATTTTGTACCCCTGTGCTAGTGGGCTTGAGATTACTGCATGATCACTATTGTCCAAGCTTAGTGTACTATTTTTAATTTCCACCAACAGAGCTGATCAGCAGTGGGACTCCAAGTGATGCTGAGGGGCTGGGTCACTCCACCAGTATGGACTCAACAGATTCAGACCCTCACAAGAAGCTTTGGATTCGTTCAGGTGGGTCTCTATTCCCTTGTACCTATTTCCCCCGATAATTCAAATCACTATGCAAGGATGTCATTCTAAAAGATGTATAAAGGTATCATTATAGAGACTGGATGAGGTTGAATTTAACATTCCATATTAAATTATTATTTTGATGACTATGAGATAACGTTCTTAATATGACAAGGGTGCACTATGAGGCAAAGAGAATTGGGTGACTCATGTGTATAATGTGGAACTAGACAAGCTGTATGTAAATGAAAAGTAACATTTAAAAAGGAACCATTATTTAGACATTCTCTACAGCCTCTTCAATTCAAGGGCATTTTGATCTGGTAAAGGTAGGTCATTATTATATGCTCCTCTTAATACAGTGTTGTTCATTTACCTATTTAACTGCTGTAAGCAAATCCAGTGAGATTGTTGCTACATCATTCAGCTCTCGTCTTGGGTGATGTGATGACTTTGATTTTGTGTTGAATCTGTGAGTCAGAATATGTTGTCCCTCATAAAAATTTAAAAACTGTATAAATGAAACAAACATGCTTAAAATGGTCATCACTGCCAAATTTTTATTGTTGAGTTTTGTGTTGTGTTAGTACCCAGTCACAGTAATCCAATGATGCTTGTAGAATCTAAACTCCAGCTATTCAGTTAGTACAACCCACTTTTCTTTAACATGAAGGTACATTTTTAACTTCTCATTACATACAACTACTACATAACTTACATTCTGCCAAGTTGTTGAGGTTGGAGGCTCAGACAGGGTTTGCATAGTCCATCACTGAGCTTATATATTGTTTGTATATTGTGGTTGGGGTTTCTCTTTAATATCCATATGTTGCATCAACACTTTCTTTTAGAACTCCTAAATATTCTGCCTAATACGGCATGATTATACACTGCCTCTTTTTGGTTTGGTACACAACTCACAAGTCTTGCCCAGCTGAAAGATGTATCTATTAAGAGCAACCATTTATAAAGCACATGATATATGTATAACTAGAATAAAAGACCCAAGGAAAGCCAATGTACAGCACCATGTAGTTGCACAGATGGTAAAGTTCTGAAGTATGGTACTGTTGTATTTGTATTTACAGTGCTGATCCTAGGGTGAATTTGTAACCTTGCACTTCTAGTGGTGCTTCTTATTCAGCAATGCATTGAAGTAGAGAATACTCTCATTTACAGAATGTTATTATATTCGTACTTGGGATTTTGAATATTTTTTGTGATATAAGCCAGTGGAGAGAAGAGGGGCCATATCTTTACTCAGAATATTAATCAGTTGGAGAACAACCATCAGTTATAAGTACTGTAGGGAATAGACTTTGTTATGTACTAATATATTAATTTAGTGAGATATGCTTAACATCATTTGCTTTTCCCGCCAAAGGTGAAGTGGGTACATAATAATGATATTTGTGTTGTTGTTACTGCCGGTAGAGGGCCTGTCAGGTAAGGCTGGTAATGCCCATCCCCCTTCCCTCATCACTTCCCCAATATAACCTTTTATCATCCTTCAAACTCCTTTAGTTCATAATGGCCAACCTTCCCCACCATCCACCACCACCACCACCACCACCTACTGACCCTGTTACCCCATGACACCATACTAGATTCTTAGATTCTTCTATGGTTCTTTCCTTCTTCTTACTCCAACACAATCTTTTACTATCATCCAGATCCATACTGATCCTCATTTCTGTCCTGTCTTTCCTTACTATCCAATCACTGTACCTCCTGACACTCTCCGGTACTCTAGGTCCCTTCACAGCACTTCCTCCACTCTTCATTAACCAGCACAACCTAATGGCATTCTTCAGAGCTCCCCTTCCTTCCTTCCTTGTGGTTACACCAAAAAATAGGATTCCTATTGATCCCCTCCCAAAATCCTCAGTGACTCTTGTAGTGTACCTCTACCATTGTCATACTCCATCCAGCACAACCTTCTACCATCCATCTACCTGACATATCTCATAGTTCTTTATGGTACTGCATCCCATCAACAAATAACTACCCTTTATGTCAACCAACAACCAGTCTTTTACTTCCTCAGTGATCTCCTTTCCTTCCTTACTATAGTTCAGGACTAAACAATGCCCTGATTGTGTGGTGATTCCATCTCTCTCTTCCACCCTCTCACTGTCCCCCCATCTCCATTCCTATGTCCTCTGCCACCTCCACCCCCATCCCCCCCCCACATACCAACTCTAACCTGGTACCCCACTTCCTAACCCTGTTCACTCCCACCTGCCTGCTTCCAGCCCGGTAATGCTTCCTCTTTATCTCCAGTACGAAGTACTAACAGTCTTGTTCTTGATCCTTGTAAATATTCATCAACCTATTAGCATAGTACTGTACAGTAATCTTTGTCACTAAAATAAATGAATAATTTGCCTTTGCATACAAGTCTTTATAACTTTTTAGCTTGTTTTATATTACAGTACTTAATTTCTTTTCAAAGTACCATATGAGAAGCATGGCAGAACAAAATTTTATAACATACAGTACATGTACTGAATTCCTAGAAAAGACTGTTGGTGCACTTTGATCCTTTAAGATATTGAAATTTGCACAACTCTGGGATATGTTAGCTCTATAGATGTTGCGTACTAGATGATGCACCTCCTGTAGAATTTATTGCTGCTCACCATTGCTGTCTTGTGGATTGATGTTACAGTGCTGTTGTTACATAGCCCAAGACTACACGTGTGCTACTCAGTGTTGTGCCCTGGGTTTAATGCCCATCACTTCTTATGTAATCTTGAATTTATCTCTTGTTTTGATACATGTTTATAGAGTTGATTGACATGAAATATTTAAAGATGAATGAGTGAATGGTATGATCTGGTATGATTTCTGCCACTTTTCCATGAAGGACCATCTTCAAATACTGGTATTTATTCAAAACTTTGCATTCTATATGTACAGTTTACATGAATTAACTAAGATATATTTGTGTTTTTGGCAATCTCTGAAGCATGATTTTATCAAATATAGTCCATTAGGACTGAGTATTAAACAAAACATTTCAGCAAGTTCTGCATTGCATCTTTCAAGAAGGGACATGAGACAATTACAGTTTCCTTGTAATGCTAAAGTTTAAACTGTAAAGTTTGATAATTTTTATAAAGCATTTGCTTGTATATATATATATATATATATATATACAGTATATATTTCTGATATTTATGCATTCAGATTTCCCTGAGTAGGCTATTACTTTTATCAGTCTTTTTCTGGGACGACATCCCTAAATATATTTTTTTTTTGTATTAGCATTACTGTATTGAATTTTTCCTACATTTTCTATACTATATTTCTAATTAGCTGACAAATACTTATACCTTAAATTACTTCCTGCTATTTACTTACTAAGCCTGGTCTTAACAAAGCATATACTGTACTGCCATTGTATCAACATACAGGATTTAAGGAAGGAGGGAAAAAGGTGCAAATGTGATTACTTTGAAAGCTTGAGGCAGAGTTATGTGTCTTTAGAAAATTTGTTGTTGTAGTGTTTTAATGAAAGGGTATTGTGATGTGGAAGTGGAATTACTGTAGAGTTATATCACTGCTGTGTTTGTTACTTAATATTTGAATGATATAGTTTTTTTTTTTTTCGTAATCAGCAGTATAAGATACAAAATATGTATTATATTAAATTGGATGGCCAGCAAGAAATATTTTGTATTTCGATTTAGAATATAGTATATGGGCAACAGGTAGTGATTAAAAATGTACAATACAAAATTTACTTTAAATGTGTCTAAAAAAGGAAGCATTTTTGTTTTGATTCAGAATACTGTACTGTACTGGACATGGATTATAAGGATGATATTATTTGTGGTTTGAAATGTGTGAACAATATACAGAGATGATGTACATTGTATAGATATGACTGAAGCCTCTAACAAACACATACGGGTAAT
This sequence comes from Petrolisthes manimaculis, assembly GCA_034508575.1. NCBI lineage: Eukaryota > Metazoa > Arthropoda > Malacostraca > Decapoda > Porcellanidae > Petrolisthes > Petrolisthes manimaculis. Next base: position 80,000 of record JAWZYT010005349.1, read on the forward strand.
GTACTGTACAGGGTCACAGACATCTCTACAGTCATGGGCATCAAGTTTGAGTTACGACAGTCAGGCAGAGGACCCTTATGAACCCAAAGAGTTTATGCGTAACTTTGTAGAAGAAGTATTCAAGACCCCACACATCGTCGACATTGAAAGGAAAGCACGCTTTGGAGAACAAGCCCAGGTAAGTCTGTGGTAGGTGCTCTGTTAAGATTTCTCTGATGGCTGAATTTAGGAAGGTCAGTGTCAGAAATCATATGGAAATCAATTTTCAAGGAATAATTATTGATTTCTTGTAATGTTTCTAAATCTTTAGGGTGATAGATAGTCCAGATATTGAGTCAAAGGACAGCAGTGAAATGACAGTTAACTACTGCAGTCTAATGGTTTTAGAAAGGACTTTTGTCAATAAATCATACATCACACTGGGCTAGTATTTGAAGTCTTTGGTACCAAATGTTAAGTACTGTATTCTGATTGTGGACAAGGACAACATAATATGCTATGAAAAATTATATAAACTGTCAGCCATAGTCTGGTCAGAGCAGTGTGCTTTAGCTCCTCAAGAGACATTCATGCACAGAAGAGGGAGAGAGAGAGAGGCAGGTTGTTGAAGTTCCTCAAGTTGTCTGGCCGAGCAGGTTATAGCTAATGCTTGGATTGTTTCTCCATTACTCTTAATTTTGTGAGTACAGTACATGTACTTAATTTTTTTCTGTATGCTGTGAACTGCAGACATTACTGCATTCAGTGTTATACATATAACACAATGGGGTTGCAGGAAAAGACTAAAAAAATTATATTATATAAGGATGAATGGACGTAAGAATCCTAACTAGTGTACTGTAGTTCACTTGAGAGTAAAGCTAGACAATGATAATAAACAGAGCAGAGTTATCTGATATCAAATAATCTGTCATTAAATATAAGCAAATTATATAATAAAAAATCATACTTGTGTTTCATGACAGTAATTAATGTTTACAATGGTTACAGACTGAGCAGGGTCGACTGTGGTTCGCACGGTGTATCAATGCCAAGCGGTGCTGCAAGTGTGTCTGTGAGGCCACATTCTTCTCACTCGTCCAGCACTTCTCAGTAATGCTGTTTGAATGTAATGAGGCTGAAGACTTCTCACCAGCCAAGAGCCTAATGAACATGTGCTTCACTTACTATCATGAAGGTAGGCAGTCTTTATAGGTGAGCATTAAGGTATGTTTCTTTGTCATTTACTGCTGGGGAGTGAGCCATGCTTGATATAGCACAAAGTGCTGTTTTAATAAGGCTGAATAATCATATTAATTAATTTAATGTGGGTTACACTCTCCCACCTACAATTAATTCTTTACTGTACTGTACTTGGCCAGAATGAGTACTGTATACCGTACCTGTATAGCACAAAACCCATATTGTGACCAGAAATTGAACCTGCACTTCTTAACCTATGATCCTGAGTGTCATAACTCTTATCATTGAGCCAATATAAACAATGCTGTTGTGACAGTTCTCCCTCCAACTTTAAGGAAATCACAGGCCCTTGGCAAACTATAAAAAATAATTATTACTTTGTAGAATAATTCTATTGCATTCTAATCATGGCAGGTTACTTTTCATAGTGGTGATTTGACATTTTTTGTTTATTTCTGTACATGAAAGTAAAATATATAATGAAGCAACATCTATCAGACAAATAAGAGGGCTATATTGTATGACTATTATGGTGTGTGGTATGTATGTATGCATAACCTAATTCCTGTCTGTCCACAGTGACATCCCCTGGGAGCCAGACCCAGAAGAAAGAGTTCTTGTACACATACCTCCGCCAGCAGCCCATCTGGCGATCCATCCGCTTCTGGAACGCTGCCTTCTTTGACGCCCTGCAATGTGAACGCTCCCTGCGACCAGTGGTGACACGGGAGGAGGTGGAGAGCAACAGGTTACAGGCTGTCTCAGATGAACTACACTATCAAGAGAATATTACCTTTGGCCAGCTGGGGTGAGTTAATAGTAGTACTGTGCTACTGTAATATAGATCTGTTGAATGGCTTTTGAAGTGACGGGAAGAAGTAGAGAGTATCAGAATACAGCTTACCTGAAATATACTCCACTACTAAAATATTATTGATATCCCTTATTATACATTAAAGTTAAGTTCATGGAAGCTACAGTATAGCAAATGAACAGGCAATGAAATAAACATACCCTGGGCTAAATGGGGATTGGATAATAAGTAAGCACATAGGGACTCTAATCTTGCCAATGTAATTCATATTCTGGCTTATAATGGTACCCAAAATTACACTTACATTATCATATTTACAGATAGGAACAGAGTGTAGTCCAAGCATAGGGGAACCTTATGGTTGGATAAAGGAACAAATATATGCCATTAAGATACATACAGTACATGCAGAACCTAATGGTATGTTATTCCTTCCCCCAGTACCTTTACATGCAACATGCACGCATTTGGTTTGTCAAAGGAAATGGTTAATGAATTCCTTCGCAAACAAGTAACCATTGCCAGTCTCCGCACGGACCAAGTAAAGCTGCTGAGGGACAACGTGGAGCGCATGTACAGCGGTAAGCAGGAATGGAATTAAATCAAGTCATATTAATAGAATTGGGTCATTGTTCAGCCAACTGAAATTATTCTTATGTCTCTCTCTCTTTTAATGAATATTGTAGGTCTAGGACTGGGACCATGACCACGTTATTTCATCCTGAGAAGGAATGGCACAAGATGTACTTTGCTTTTTTGGCTTATGCTATGTCCCAATTCTTAAGTTTTCATATCAAACAACATAGGGCAAAGTACCAAGCTAAATATCAGTTTCACATCCTGCCTTCAATATGTTTCTATCACCTAATTAACCCTCAAGGACTATAATCTCCTCACCTTTATCAGAAACATAATGCTTGGAGGGAGTGCTGTGGAACTTTTTCCCATGACTGTAGTTCTCATATCCCCAAAAATATCTTACTATTGTTACCCCACAAAGAAATGACTACAAGAGGTGAACGGCAAGTGTATGTCTACCACAAGAAACGGCTCTAGACATCATCCCTTCCTATTGCCACTGTCTTGTTACCCATATTTGTGGTGTACAGTATACTTGTACTGTACATTGAGTTACTATTTAGCTTGAATAGAATGACCCAAGTAGTAACCTTCCGGCCGGTTTGACCCTGACTCACACGTAATACCAACTGGTATTTTTTTTCCGTTGGTGGGGTTAAACAACTCTGAATGCTGCAAAAACTTGGTATATGACCATTAACATTTTTCTGAAGACTTATGGTACATAACACTCACTTCTCTCTTGACACTGACAGGTATGTAACATATACAGTACTGTATAGTATGTTGATTGGTCTTGGTCTTCTTTAGGGTGTTCCAGTTAATAAGAATGTAAATTGTAAACTCTTAAGAACCTGAGTGATGTATTTCACATAATTAAAACATGGCAAAATTAATAATATTCACCTTAATACTCTTCTCAGAGCATTTGAGGCAGGTTGTGTGCCTTGTGCATCTGCACACAGCACCACCTACTGTAGGCCTACTTTTACCCTGGCTCAAATTTCTAACCTAAATTTTGTACTAATATTTCAGCTGTATATGTTGTAAAACCCCATTTCAGAAAAAAAGAAGTGATAATCGTACAAAACCAGCCACAGATATTACTTTCTGATGACAGTATGGGTTATGTGAATTTTCACAAGCAGTACTGATGTCTGGGGTCTTGATTGATGAGAAATTTGATATTAAATATATGGAACACTTTTATTTTCCAAAGTACAGTATGATGAGAAATAAGATCCTTAGCAATGTGTCAGGGAATTCTACATGATTGTATGCAACCAAGGGCAACCTACAATCTTAGTAATCTTTACTTTGGAAGAGTCTCTAAGGCTTGCTAATGGTACTGACTTAATACTATGGTGGAAAAGAATTGTTGGCTTTTGAATTCCATTAAAATCATTGAAGTCTAAAGATAATTTTATTTTGGGAATTTATTTTAGCCAACCATCTCTTTCTGGTGATGGTAAGGAAGGTGAGGGATGTTAAACAGTCAGGAAATTTGATATTTTTACCAGGTTTAATATTCTGTATTGTAATTTAAAATGAACCAGAAAATTTATCTTTTTCTTTCTTTCTTTCACTTGCTTAGCAGGTGATCAATGTTTTTCACTGACTTTGCATTTTATGGAGATGCAATCTCCATAAAATACAAAATGATCACTTAAAAGCCTCCATCCCTCATACTCAGAGCTTTCACCCTTCATAATAAGGGACAAAGTGTTTGTGCAGGACATGAACATTTTGTATCAGAGTTGTTTTAATTGCTTATTAAAGGTCAGTCTCTTCTGAGTACAGCACCTTGTTATCACGATTAAATATTATACCACATAATACTAATACATTTTTTTAATATATACAGTATATAAAAGTGATAATGCCTAAACTATGCAGGAAGCTGTGACACCTATACTTAATACAGTGAACAATACTGTATATGTATTTAAGTGATAGGTAACAAAGTCTGGGACTGTACCTAATTATGTACATAGAGGAGAGAGGACTACGCAGTGCAATGTAAAACAACACGTCTCTTAGGACAATTTGTGTATGGATTTTCAACTTCTTTTAATATTATTAAAGAATAAACACAACAGAATGTGTTGGGATTCAAACTCCTGCCTAGCTAAGTACAGTATTTTAAAATAAAGCAAAAATCTGTTAATCAGAATAGTGTACAATTAAGTCAGCTCTGAGTGTGTCCTAATGGCAGTGGAACCATAACATGTTGTTCAGGAAGGAGGGGGGTGAGACCTTCCATTTTGGGTGTACTGTACATGTAGTTCAGAATGGAGCTGATTGGCATGTGTTTGCTGGCAGGACAAGTATGATTTTTTTCATTCCCTCATTATGGTTTATTATTGTAATATACAGTACTCTGGCCATATACAAGAAAATACATGTTCAATATGATGATGCTGATCATTATGATGGCTCCATAGAACACTTCATGGAGATTTCAAACTGGTCCTTGTCATCACCATCCCATTACTTTATTTTATTTGACTATGGTTCTATATATGATACCCAACACTACTGTATTTATATAGTTGCTGCTTTAACTACTTGACTGTGCTGTTTTACATGCCTAATCTGCTGGATACAAATTTATATCATGCTGTAACTCTTAATTGAGCTATTTTGCATTTTGCTGAAACTCTTTTTCCAAAAATGTACTGAATGCTGATATTATAATGTGTATAAGATGTTAAAACAGCTCAAGTGCCATCATATTGTAAGTGATACTAAAATTTTAGTGAATGATAAATGTTAGCTTTCTTCTGTATACACGTAATACAGTACGTACTTCATTTATAAAATTTTTACTCTCATCTGACATACTAATGATAATATAGTTAAACCATTCATTGGAATGGAGTAGTATTTGTGTGGGCAGTGGTTCCTGTGTGATACTTCAAATTGTGTGACTTCTTGGAGACCTACCTCATTGGCAAGAATACATCCACTTGGCCTTGTTTTGGGCCTCAGAGGAACAACTTCCCTGTGTGCTTGTGATATCAAAGTGAGATTTATGAACAAGCTGTGAAGTCATTAAACTTTGTCACTGTTTAACTATTACAGTGAAATTCCCCTTAATACTCAGTTTGAGACTTTGGGATACTGCTCCCGTACTCCAATCCTGGTGTCACTCCAAACTCACATTCCATCTGCCTAATGATGGAAACTGTGGTTCCCAATACAGGAAAACTAGTGGTGATACAAATACTGAAATATGGAATATCAAGGATATTGAAAATAAGAAATAACATTGAGACTATGCATGGTAGATGTCGACAAACTTTGTTCCAAAACCCAGTTCAATTCAGACTTGTTGAAATTTGTCATACAGTATTGCAGTGTTTCATTAAGTGAATTGTTTTCTTTTTGGTTAATAGTTGTGAAGAATATGCATTTCTCAGGATTATACTGTCAGTATGATCCTCAGAAGCAACTGTATTCTTTTTGTTAAGATTCAGACTTTTCATCCTTTGCAATGAGAGCAGTCCAACCTGGTAGGTGCAAACACCAAGGTGTTGGGCAATACTGTACAAGGAATTACCTGAATTTTTATGCATCTCTTAGACCTTATTTGCTGGGTTATGTTTCTTTCTGTATCCATCAATTGCAGTATCAAGCCAGTCCCTGCTACACAACACACATCCATGGAGATATCACCAGTATGAGTCATATCTAAACCAAATATTAATGTACCTTCTTCTCAGCATAGCACATTACATCATGGTACACAGATCTCATCTGGGGGTCTCCTGATGGTAGAGTGAGAATACTGTATCCCCTCTGAGATGGTTAGGTAAGTATCCAGTAAAACCTTGCCAAATGAGGTGGAGATGTACAGTAACTCTCATACATTAGCAAACCCGCAAGGAGCAAGGCGGCATTCAAAATGAATGAATTAATGTCTAGTCAATAAGAGGGACTGGCCAGAGCTGCCTATGCAACCGGCATCAGTTTGAGGTCTAAGAGGTAACCAGGAAGTATATCAACTCATGCCAAGCCAAGACTAGGAATGGGTTGTCTACACTCCCTTAAATAATCTATATAGTTAAGGTAGCCCAGCCTTGGACTCCTACACCTATTAGTGAGGTAATATGGGACTTGGATGTTACTTTTTATAGTACCTGTAATAGGTTTGAATCCTGACAAGTTGAGTGATCCATATACTGTATACCTTTAGTAACTAACCCACATACATAGTTAGTTGGTCAGTTGTATGACCACTATATGTTTTAATATCAGCTACTCCTGTAGTCAGCCTAGTGGGCTAGTTTAGTCGTGTATAGTAACTTTTGTTGAATGTTATAAATGGTGCTGTTGGGGCCAGATATTTGTGACCAGGTGGATGCTCTCCATATATGGTGTTACACTTACCTCATTATGATCTTGAGCTCATAATTATAAAAATGTACCAACAAATGATAACTTTTTGGTACCTGTACCTCAGTGTATGTGATTCATTCATAAAGAGAGTGTAGTGTTGCCAAAGAAACAATGTGGGAGTGTCAGGCTGGTTACCAAGACCTGGCTACACCTGTGCTTCTGCTTTGATTTCCCGTTTGATGTTGTGTGGCTGTAAGAGGGATGTACTGTAATATGTCATATGAAAAGTGGCAGCAATAACAGGCTTATTACTCACTTCATAGGTTAGGACCTACTTTGCTGATTTTACCATAAGTTATAGATCATGTGATCATACCTTATTGAAACTACTTTCTTCCTAAGAGAAGTAACTCCACAATTTGTTCAGCATATTGTACTGATTTCTGATTTCTGTACTCTCTTGTACTATGATATTTTTACAAGACTGTACAGTATAACATTTAGTTGGTGTTACCCATGAATTTGGTAATAGCCTATTGAACCACTATATTATCTTGCTGTATTACATGTAGTGAAAAGAGTCTCCTAGTTTCGTATTGTAAATGAAAGAATATATTTATTATATGCCCCATGACATGACCACACCATGCAACACAAGTTTGGCTGTGGTCTGTTTACTTGTGATATAAAGTTTAATGATAAGTGCAGGTAGTGTACAGTACTTATAGTATTTATGTTTCCTGTGTTCCGAGATTATTTCCAACTTTAGAGTGTACTGTAGACATGTTGTGCACTTACCTAACACCATGGATATGATGAGGGTGTGGCTGCAGGTGTATGTAAATAAGGCATATATGATGTGGATGTGAGTGCATTGGTAGATTGTTTTATGATAAATAAACAATGTGGAACTGGATGTAAATAGTTTCCTGGATTGGTTAATGAAATGTTAATGGAACATGTGATGAATTCTCTTATCTGCACTCCCAGTAATTATGGATCTTATTACTTTTACTGATATATGGGTATAATATTTCTGGTCCTCTTTTTTTTCCACAAAAGAGATCAAGATTTTTTTTTTTATATTTGGTATAGTATTGCAAAGCTGCAAAGTTTGCACATCTGTAGTTGAATTTTGAGTGAATGACAGGGAGACTAAAGAAGCTTTCTAACTCTGCATGCATCCATTTTAAATATCCATATGTAATGTTAATTGAAGAACCTACCATTGATAGCTGGTACTCATTTGTACAGTATAGACATGTTCTTAAGGTATAGTTCTTGATGGTGAATTGTATAACAAACTACACAATACATCATATGAGCATGTAATGAATAATAGATTATATCATATTGGTTAACAGTGCAATAGTGCAATGTTATAAAGAGGATTGTAAGAATCTGATGATTCTGGCAATAGAGAACCAATAACTGTAGCGTTTTCTTTGGATTCTATACAGTACTTGAATATACAGTACTTTTACTATTTGGATTTCTTCTGTCTTTAAAAATAATAAGCTTTACAAATTGATGGATATTAAAATCTTAGAGCACACATACTCAAACACATACTATCTTTCACCTTCATCACATCATGCTCTTTATCTTTATTGGTAACCTATTTACCAGGAACAACAGTACTGTAATGTCTTTCTCATACCCAGCTATTAAGAAATATAGTAATTTAATTATGTCAGTCTTCAAATTTGACATGGTTACTATAATTTCTATGAAGTTATGTGGTGTCCATACCACTCACTGTTGGGTCATAAATTTCCATGCTAAGCTGGGCACCACAAACTCAAATTCAGTGCTGCAAACACAAGTCCACAAACTCAACCTCATACCTTCCTCACCCGCAAATCTATAAACTGCTTGACATTTGCTATACTGTACTGCAAATGCAACTCAATTCTACACATTTTTTTTACATTATCGCAAACAGAATAGCAGAATTTGTGGATTGTAGAAGTGCCCAGCTCTGTAAATTTCATGTACTGTACAGTACTGTACAGATGAAAAAAAATGACTGGAACATCATCAATGGAAACTTTAAGTGTAGCTGTTGATATTGATAATATATGACAAGTGAACACTGGATCACTACTGCTGTGATGCTATATAGCTCAAAGATATTTACTGTATGTGATTTTTTATTTTGATTGGCAAAGCAAATAATTAGCAGTGTACAGTTTACCACAAGTATGAGTCAACCAATACTGTAATGAAAATTTAATGTACAGTAATTATAGTGTACAGATTATTATAATTGTGGTTGTAATGTGCGGGACACAGTTGGAAATTGTGGTATAAATGGTGTATAGTATTGGAACATATAATCAATCCATAGGTGCTTCCCCATTGCTAGAAGGAATAAAAAAAAATGCAGAAATTTGGCTTGATACTTCAAAAGTAAATAGAATCTTTAGTTATTGTCCTAAGTACTGTACCTAGAATATTGAATAGGCATTTTTTATGCAGTAACTTTTGTTTGCTACTGTTATTAATGTTGATTTTGTTTTGTAACAGTCCTTTGACTCTCATGTTTTCTTTAATTGTTCCTTGTACTGTACTGTATTTCATTGCTCATGCTTTCCCAATTTTGTTTAGTTTTCACTATCCCCTTTACTTTAGTGAGATTATTCATGAGTCTCAGAACTACAGTATTCACACTACATATATGTATGTGGGAATTATCTCTTTAAAACAATTACTGTACTGTACTTGTTTCTGAAATTTAGAGTTCCCTGAACAGTATAATGTCAGGCACTACAATCTTTAGATATGTCTAAGTTATTCCTCCACCTGGTGTACAGGAAGGATCAAATGCAACCCAAAGTGGTGCATGAGAAATTCAGCTTTTAAGTTAAGCAAGACAAAATCAGTCCAAAGTGGTAAAAGACAAATTCAGCCCACAGTGATGTGATGCAAACTCTCTACCACTGACATACAGTACCTTTTCATAATTGCTAAAGTATACTGTATTTATTTTATTGAGTTTTCTTTAACTTTTGTTATGACTACCATACTGGATGGTGGTGACCTTCAATATGAAAGCAGTGAATGAATTGTATAGTACCAGTAAAATGGTTGTAATGTACCATATGTTATACCTGTGTTATGTATATACCATATAGAAAATAAGATGTATGTTATGCTAAGGTTGTTTTATAATTTTACTGTGTTTGTTATTATGATGGTACAGTAATTTGTGAATTCCAGGAGTAGATTGGGGACCAATACACCAAACACTGGGATGATTGTGAAGAAGTCAATTATTTCAGACAAGCTTGGTGAAAACTCTTTTATAGTTTCAAAAATAATTTAAAGAAACACTTATAACCAGGAAATCCTCCCAGTCTGTTACCTTGAGAAGAATATGGTTGAATGAGTAGGGTAATCTTTCACAATTAACATCCAATAGAGGGCACTGCGACTCACAATTAAACCATTCTCTCACTGTTTAATAAACCTATTTTGCTGTTAAATATCTACACTATTTTGTGAAACTGTGAATCACAGTAATGTCATATATTGTAATATAAATGATACAAATGGAAATTGTAACATACAGTACAGTATAGTACTGTAGTATGAACTTCTTTTTTATGATACAGTATACAGAAATGAAGCATTTATTGAGGGCAACCCCACCATTTCTTTGGTCCTGTACATTTATACATGTAATGAAAGTGTAGACCTTATCATAATGTTGACTCAGACTGCAAATTATAAGTATTGTAATGGGTCTCATATTCATTCAATGAAACATGGCAAATATCCCATTTATAGAGCTATCCCTTTTCCTAATTGAAATATACTAAAATGAGACAGAGTTATTACTAGGAACAGTAAACCAAGAAATATAGGTTTTATTTGACACTAAGGCAAACATGGGAGTGATTGAAAGAAGTAGAAGAAAGGGGGAGATCATCAAACTATAAAGAAGCTACTGTATGTACATATGGGTAAAAGGCAGGTATGGAAGGACTTGACTTAATAACTCAGACCTGGGCTCATCTATAGAATCAAGGGCTTTTCATAAGTACTGTAATAATAAATCCTACTGAATTTATTTCTGGATATGAAGTAAAGCCCCAACCTGTAATTATCTGCTGTGCAAGTCTGCAACTGTACAGGACCACCTTCCTCCTCATGGCCAGGATTTGTACCTGTAATCCTAATGACAGGCTCAATTGGATGCTTATTGACATTTTCCCCCACAATACGCAATTCTTATACCCAGCTACAGTACTGTACATGGACACATGTTTATTGATACATAGTAAATGAGTGCACACACATACACTCACAAACACGTTGACTGTAAGACATAGTAAAAAAAGCACACACATTCAATGTGAAACATTGTAAAACACTCCCTGGTCATTACCTTTTAGGATTAGGTATGCTTCAGGAAAACACTCAAGCAATCAAGTTGAAAAATGGAGATAATCTGAAAATACACAAAGGAAAAGATTAAAATAACTATACAGTAGGTAGATAATTATGTAAATTAAGATAATTTACATTCTTTAAAAATGAGTAATCTTGCAAACACAATCTGGGTGTTACATTAACATGGTACTTGACAACAAAATACTGTACACTGATCTTGGACATTTATAATACTGTATAGGACATTCAAGAGGAGGGTTTTACACAGATATAACTAAGGAAGGGTGGTCGGGTCAGTCATTTTATGTGAATACTGTACTGTCATAAGTGGCTAATACGGTTCTGAGTGACAACTGTCGAGAACTTTAACTAGAGTTGACAGTGGTGAGGGGGGAAGGACCATGTTTAAAATCCGTCCCATTCATGGGTTTGGCGTATTCATTATTGAAGCCTTGTTTTATTTTTTTAAATGCTAGATGAAAAAAATATCAGTTACCAGATTGTAACAAATTTATGTCATCACCTCATGATTCCAACTACGACCTAAGATTCCCAGGTAGACATGAAATTTGTATTTCATAATTATGCAATTGTACCTGGTCTAAAACTTTCCTTACTATAGTACTCATGTTTATGCTGGATTCATTCTTTCAAATAACCATTTAACAGTTAATCTCAAGGCTTGCATGTATATAATAATACATCCCCTCCTTGACAATCAGTTATAATCCTTTCATTCCAGTTATTACATCTATTGATGTTACTTCCCACTTAGCTGCTGGAGGCTTCAATTACAAGATATCATGATCTCTTCACCATAATCACTTTATCTGATCATTAATCTTGAAAAATCTAGTCAATAGTTCCTATAATAATACCGAATGGCCTCCAGCAGGATAAGAGAGCCATAGTAACCATTTAGTTGGATCAGTTACACCCCACACTGGGATTGTTGTTGTTACTGTTGTTAACATTTGTAGAAGAAGTTGGCTGGCTATGTAACCAAAAAATAAAAATAAACTGTTTCAGCTTTGAGATTCATTACCTTTAATCACAAGGAGCATAATAGTGATGAGTGAGGAACTACTATACTTGTACAAATACTTCAGACATCATATTTAATACCCCAAAATTTTTAATTTTATACAAATAATGATGCTGCAAGCAGAAAGGTTTTGATCTAAAAATTAGTTCTCTGTAGGCTACTACTGTACATGTATTCACATTCCATTCAAAATGAAACACTTGATGCATTGTCGGGTGCGTCAGGAAAGATAACAGTTTCTGGTATGTTTTACAGAACCTATCTACGATATCATGTAACAAAAGGGATTACATTTGAGCTTGAGACAGTTGAAGTGAGACCGTGAGACTGTTTTGAGGTTACCGAGTCGCTGACTGACTTGAGGGTCTCTGGGTTTCCCTAGAGACCCTATAGAAAGTAATTTTTATAGGGTCTCTAGGTTTCCCCAGTCTCCACTTCCCATCCCCATCAGGCGCGTCGGCTAACTTATACCAAGATCATCTCGATCATGACCTACTATAAGGGTGCATACACACCAAGCGAGTCGCGTCAAGTCACGTCACGTCAAGTCAGTGTACGTCAATTGGTGCGAGTCAAAACACAAAATCTCCGTTCACACCTACAGCGTCAGCCCAAGTCAAGTCATTACTCTGTTTACTCAGTGGTTTGCCAGATTTCAAGAACAATGGCAGGTAGCTGTTCTGTTAAGGCGTTGTCGTCGTTGTAGACGTAAGATAACCCGAATCTAGATCCATGAACTGAACACCTAAAGGCCAGATTTTGGAAACTTCAGTCATTTATTCCCAGACTTGCTGAACCATCCAGAAAAATTCTAGGACTCCTTTAAGATGACTATTGAAAACTTGAATAAGGTGGTGGACTTGTCAGGATGTTCCCTAAAGAAAAGGAACACTAATTACAGACGTGCTGTTGGGGTTGAATAAATAATAACAATTCTTTTAAGGTAAGAAATATCTTATCGAAAATTCCAACAATAATTATGTGTGTAGGGCAATAATGAATAAAAGAAACATGGTAATAGTTCATTTATTCCTGCTGGTAAGTGAAAATGCAACTGATAAACAAGAAATTCACCACCGTGGACTCACTGTGACTGACACAAAAATGGGTCTGGCGCCATCGGTGACTCGACGCGACGCGACGCGACGAGACGCGACTCGACGCGACGCATCCGGTGTGAACGGCTTTGCCTTACATCCATATGATTTAATGCTAACTGCGGGTGGCGTATCATGACGCATCGTGACGTACACTGACTTGACGTGACACGACTTGACGCGACTCGCTTGGTGTGAATGCACCCTTAGTACTCTATAGTACTCTCGACCGTGGGATCATGTTTCCTATTGTAAAGCTTCCCCCTTTATTACCCATTACCATCACCGTAAAATTTTTACCATATAGAAAATTTCTCGCCTTGTTTACGAGATTGCTGGTACTACCCACGCGTGGGAAGTTTGAAGAAGATATGTGTGATGGTTGTCGTTTCGATCAGGTATACTGTAAGGAACAATTTTCTATATACAGTAAGTACTGTACCTGACAACATAAAACCTTTTCATCGACGGCTACTAGAACAAGGACAACTTCCGCTAAGAGTTGTTCTTGATCGCAGTAAAACAATCGCCCCATGTTGTCCAGCATCGTCAGTTACTGACCTATTACTGACCTTGATGGCTGAATAGCAGGAGTATAATAAGGCATGATTATATAAAAGGGTTAGGTTAGGATAGGTTAAGTGAAGTCTCCCCTTACGGCAATCAGTAGCCTACATTGACTGCATCGGCTGTTTCTAGTCAAGGAAATTTCCATATTTTAAGGAAATTTGAACCTTTCAAGGAAAGTTATAAGGAAATGGAGATTATAAGGAAAATCTAAGGAAATCTAAAGATTTAAAGGAAATTATGGGAAAATTCTATTATTCTTTGGAAAAAAAAATATACTGGATAATTAATTTAAAATCTTAATGTCTTGATGCATATATACTGGTAGGCCTGCTGTAGTGTAACAATGTTCCACTCCTTTAACCTTCACCACGTGGCTCCATTCCCTATTATAGAGAAGGACAAGGAGACATGGCGTCAGGTCCGATAATCCCTGGCCGACCCGCCTCCTACCCAGATATAAGGCAAGCCATGCCTTGCCTCCGGAGGACTCTCCAGCTAGACTAGAAACCAGCAACATCTCCTCTGCTGGTCACAACAACTACAGCAGTAATCCACAAAGCGACACCTCCAGAGTAGGAGCTTCACTGGGGCCCAAGCTATCCACGCTAGGCCAAGCCCCCCACGCTCCTATCCTGCCTGACCTACGTGGCCTCCTGCCCCTTTGTGTACCAACAATAAACAGTCTACTATTTAAAACTCCAGCAGTAGTGCTACAACCCCCAAAACACTACAGGCCTATCATATTCATCTCTCTTATGTCAGTTTCCCCACAGCTAGTGGTACTCCCATATTCTCTGACTCTATAGTACTGCCATCTACAGGCGATGTTTGAAACTACGTACCAATAACATTACTTCCCGCCAAAATCACCAATGTGAATGGGTAGTATTATTTTTGGGTACATTGGGTAGCTATTATGTGAATTTACGTCTGATGGTCTTCGGCAGCTTTAATCAATATCTCAACCTGAAATACCTGAGTAAGTTTGTGGGGGTGGACTGACTAGATATCAATGAATGTAGCTTTATAATAATTACCAAAGCTTACCTTGCTGGAAATATGTAATCTCGTTGGTTGGCTGCAGCGAGTTACCAGAGTTATATCCCTGTATCCTTCCCTCCAACACAATAAATTTATTTCTGGGTTCGTCCTGCTATATATGTATGATTATAGAGCATGCAATAAGGGTCAATTACCACACAAAAATGCCAATTTTCTCTATTTATTAATAAATTCCAAGCCAACAAATGAATAATTAAATTCAATGAAAAATCACACACACACACTTCCGTTCACGCTCCAATAGATAGCTATATACGTACGGTACTTACTCCTCGTCGCTCCTCTCTACACGTGCTTCCCTCAGTCACTCGTAGTCCACGTGGACAGTAATATTACTTTACTTAATATACTTATCACGAGCTAGCACTTCCCCTCGCACACACAGGAGACGGTAATTACGTTATCGTCTTAGTAATGGAAATCAAGCAACCCAGTTGGTATATTTCAATGTCAATTCCACACTCGTTTGCTGTCCCTCGTACACACACACACACTCGTAATTCCAGCCAGCCCTCTCCTCACCTGTAAAATGACACCTTACTGATTCTCGTCTAGCGAATGAATAGTGAGTTAATTAACAATAAGTCTTGTGAAAAAGTAATTAAACAGTTTCGACGTTACGTTAAAACTATAGGCCCCAAACAAGGCAAGGAGGAGCTGAATACGAGGTGTGTTCTTCGTCGAGTGTCTAGCTACCAACTAAATATATTTCTCAAAATCAGGACAAGGGTGGTGGGATAATTACCCTTCTGACCCTCCCCATTTCTACCTTTTCTCTACCTGGCGAGTGACTCATGATAGACTGTCCCGTACCTACGTGTTCGTATGGCCTATTCCTTGACTACGTTTACATATGTCACTCACACTTTAGTTATACATGCAAATCACTTTTCCCATAACATGCAACTGCTTGCAAATGATTCCCTTCCACTTCAAAATCAATTTTAATAAGTAATAGATGCCCCCATAGCATAGTTATTAATGCAAAATTGTAGCAATGACTCCAGACACGGGATGGAGTGAGTGGGTACTCGACCTCACCTGACCTCACATGACAGGACCTTTCTTAATTACCAGGTACCAGCACTCCTTTATTTTCAAATTTCTGTGTCTCTGTCTTCCTGACTGAGGAAAATACCACTGTTCCATGCCTTATAGAACATTCCCCACACGTGGTGTCCTTTTGTTAATATATATAATATATAGCATCCTACTACTTACGTACGTTACGTTATGACCACGGATCAAACCGTGACATTCGCACACACAGAAGAGACATTGCTCTATGCAATGTTTAATAGAATAATGAAGTGGTAATGACGTCTTTGCATGTATAACTATTACAATAATAACTCACTCACACTTCACTCATTCTTGTATGTGTCATGACTTAATACCAGTTAAGTATTTATTTTTGCCAATGAGTGAAAAACTCCTAACAGTTACTTTAACTTAAAAATCTAAGGAGAAACTCCGTGGCAAGAATAATTATACCTGGTAATGTCTAGTACCAATAGTACACATTTAAACAATATATAAGTGTGGTGTATGTAATACATTGTGTCATTGTTACATAATATGTAATAATAAAAATGCAAAAAATTATTCTGGAGACCATCCAACTGCCATCAATTCCTGTAAGGCAATATATATATTAATTAATCATCCAAGACTAGAGTCAGGGATAACCGCTGGAACCCAAGTCTTGGAAGACCCAATGCAATATACAAACGTCAGACCGAGGTGTACCCCAAATCTGAGTTTGGATAAAGGGTTTGTGCTCGTTGCACTCGAAGATAACAATAAAACGAGTAATTTAATCCTAACTATAACCCATAATTAGTTACTCGCTCGATTTCCTCAGGCAACCGTGACATAAGGTCTGCCCCAACGCTAGCACTTCCCTTTAAACCACCGATGGTCCCCGTGAATACGTAACCCTTCATCCTTCTCACCCTGACGAGCTTCCGTAGTCTGCTGGGTATATCCTTCTCCACCCTCGGGAGTTTCCCCAGCAGCGCTAGCCGTACCTACAGCTGGGTACTGTGGTTCACTATATGTAGCAGCAGCCGATCGCTGATAATAACCCCTACTACCACCGTGGTTATTATTATAACTCTTCCCGTTACTTCTCCCCTGATAACGGTACTGACTTGACTGCTGAGAATAATAATTATTGCCTTGTTTCTTGGCGTGATTAAAGTGAGGATTAGGTTGCGGGCGTACAACCTGACTCTGCTGCTGTGAATTATTGTTACTCGACCGATTATATGAACCAGCAGAGTTCTGGGAAGGCTTACTTGACTGATTAATTTTCTTACTCGACTGAACCCGCGTGTGGTAACCGTATGCGGTAAAATGTGCATCCGACATTTCTACCATTGTCGCTAACTCCTTCACCTTATGGGTTTTGAGTTGAGCCGACAATTCTGGAGGACACGACTTCTCTAGTTGCGTGCGAAGCAACAAGTCCTTTATCCCCTCCAACGTCTTGGGTGTTTCGGCCTTATCTAACCACTGATCCAGGTGGCTAGCGAGACGTGCACTAAACTGTGCAACGGTCTCTTTATCTTGCAAGGAAGCACTCAAAAACTGCTTCCGTGCATCATCGACCGTCACCCCATATGCTTGTAACAGAGTTTTTTTCATGCTCGCATAATTCCTGGTGTCAGGATCGAGTCGGTAGAGGATACTAAGGGCTTTACCATCGAACAGATTAAGGAACTCTATCTTCTTTACATCGTCACTAAAGACATATGTGTCTGCAAGCATCTCGAATCGCTCAATAAACGGTTCAATTTCGTCTCCCTCTACATACTTCGCCAGTTGTAGTCTCGGAGTTACTGTAGTCGGGCTTGCAATACTGCTTTGACTACTATTCCCCTGTGCTTGCAGTTCCACCATTTTCTGTTCGTGTGCCCATCTTTCTTTTTCATGCTCTCTCTCTTCCCTTTCTGCCTCTCTCTGTTCCCTTTCTGCCTCTCTCTGTTCCTTTTCAGCCTCTCTCTGTTCCTTTTCTGCCTCCCTTACACTCACCCTTTCGAGCCTGTCTTCCTCTTGACGACGCTCTACGTACTGTCGAATCTCGACCGTATCTGCATATCCCAAGCATCGGGCTTCCTCCATTAATTCGGCTACGGTATACATATTAAAATATTTTCTATTGTTTCCTTTGCCTTAATTCCTGGACAACCGTAACCTATCTACTCGTGAAGGTGTGCGCGTGTGTGACTGGAATTAATACAAAGAGCAGGTCCCTGTTCGGGCGCCAATTATGTGGGGGTGGACTGACTAGATATCAATGAATGTAGCTTTATAATAATTACCAAAGCTTACCTTGCTGGAAATATGTAATCTCGTTGGTTGGCTGCAGCGAGTTACCAGAGTTATATCCCTGTATCCTTCCCTCCAACACAATAAATTTATTTCTGGGTTCGTCCTGCTATATATGTATGATTATAGAGCATGCAATAAGGGTCAATTACCACACAAAAATGCCAATTTTCTCTATTTATTAATAAATTCCAAGCCAACAAATGAATAATTAAATTCAATGAAAAATCACACACACACACTTCCGTTCACGCTCCAATAGATAGCTATATACGTACGGTACTTACTCCTCGTCGCTCCTCTCTACACGTGCTTCCCTCAGTCACTCGTAGTCCACGTGGACAGTAATATTACTTTACTTAATATACTTATCACGAGCTAGCACTTCCCCTCGCACACACAGGAGACGGTAATTACGTTATCGTCTTAGTAATGGAAATCAAGCAACCCAGTTGGTATATTTCAATGTCAATTCCACACTCGTTTGCTGTCCCTCGTACACACACACACACTCGTAATTCCAGCCAGCCCTCTCCTCACCTGTAAAATGACACCTTACTGATTCTCGTCTAGCGAATGAATAGTGAGTTAATTAACAATAAGTCTTGTGAAAAAGTAATTAAACAGTTTCGACGTTACGTTAAAACTATAGGCCCCAAACAAGGCAAGGAGGAGCTGAATACGAGGTGTGTTCTTCGTCGAGTGTCTAGCTACCAACTAAATATATTTCTCAAAATCAGGACAAGGGTGGTGGGATAATTACCCTTCTGACCCTCCCCATTTCTACCTTTTCTCTACCTGGCGAGTGACTCATGATAGACTGTCCCGTACCTACGTGTTCGTATGGCCTATTCCTTGACTACGTTTACATATGTCACTCACACTTTAGTTATACATGCAAATCACTTTTCCCATAACATGCAACTGCTTGCAAATGATTCCCTTCCACTTCAAAATCAATTTTAATAAGTAATAGATGCCCCCATAGCATAGTTATTAATGCAAAATTGTAGCAATGACTCCAGACACGGGATGGAGTGAGTGGGTACTCGACCTCACCTGACCTCACATGACAGGACCTTTCTTAATTACCAGGTACCAGCACTCCTTTATTTTCAAATTTCTGTGTCTCTGTCTTCCTGACTGAGGAAAATACCACTGTTCCATGCCTTATAGAACATTCCCCACACGTGGTGTCCTTTTGTTAATATATATAATATATAGCATCCTACTACTTACGTACGTTACGTTATGACCACGGATCAAACCGTGACAAAGTTCATAATTTTATAATTTAAAATAATGCTTGAGGGTAGTGCCATGATTCCTGTAATTTGTGACAGCTAATAAATGGGGGAAAACTTGGATTCTATAATAATGAGCTGAATGCCTGAATTTTATATTTAAGGAAATCTAAGGAAATTTGGAGACGAGCAAGGAAATAATAAGCACTGTGCATCGGCCCCTAGTCCCCCCACTTGCTTGGTTAGCTTCCAGGGTGACCGGCCAATAAACCTCCCCCTCTCCCCTCCTGGTCAATCACAAGGTAAACTTCTGCATAACTTTAAAATGAAGGTAGAAAGGACTTTGAAAAAATGGTGTGTGTGCTTACATAAAGTACATAAGATCTCAAATGCATGGGTGCACAGGGGATTCCATGCCTACCGATAAGGTGAAAACAATCAATCAGATGCTGCTGGTACTGTGGTCCCAAATATTTCACGCATACAATGTGCATCGATACTTTCTTGATCTAGCTAAACATAGTGTACATACGATAACAAAAATCGGTGCAATTCTCGTGTGAAACATTCTGACACTACTTAAACGATGAACACTGAAATATAGTTTAACTGCCGATTATTTACAAAATCATATCACACCCTCTTGCTCGATAGCTTTTTTATTTAGTTTACGTATGTGTGTGTGTATGTGTAGTAATAATGTATGGAAATAATGGTCAGCGCCTGTTGAGTCTAGCTAAGGTTACCTTAATACATATAGCCTTTCCAAAGTTTCCCTTGCCTTGCTTTCCTTCCTTACATTCAGTCAGTAGTCAGCCAGGGAGCGTAGTGGTGGGAGTGGCATCGCTCTCTCTCCCTCTCTCACTGGCTCTTGCTCAAACATACATACCTATACTCCTTCGCCCACACCACGTACCCTACCCACCCTACTCCTCAATCGTCTCCCACATGCGAACCACCACCAAGTGTCATTATCATCATCACATTGAGGGGGTGTCAACGAGGGAGCAGATGTGATGTTGTGATGACCATGATAGCGTGTGATGAAAGTGGTGAGTTTGGAACAATAATAATAATAACAACAACAGCAGCAGTCACTACCAACCAACCATCCCTCTGCCTGCTCTACACCAAAGTAACCATAGCCTATAATATGTGCACCTACGTGTTGTTGTGTGTTCATTAATTACTTCTAAAGATAGTGCGTTAAATTGTATCGTGTGCTGAATATTATCAACAACACCAACCAATCAACCAACCACACCCACAACTACAGCAACAACAAAAACAACGCACTTGTTTTGTAGTTTGTAGAAGTATTAATTAAAGTACGCTATGATTTACAGCAGAAGAGGGCTTCTGACCTATACGTAATCATCATTATAATTTGTATCATCATACCTTGACTGACATGCCCTCTTTAAAGACAGCAAACAAACCATGCAATAAGTATCCCTAATTAGTCCCTTAATTTTTTGGCTTAGTGTAGTGTTATATTTTTTGTGGGAGTGAGACCGCTGCGGTAGCCTAATAGTATATATATTAATTATCCAATAGTGACCGCCCGATCCTTGCCCATACAGTGCCAACGTAGTGCTAATTAGTGCCACAAACCCTGCAGCTGATAGTTATTGTAGTGCCACGAACAGGAAGCTGCTATTTACCGTAGTCCACACCGCTACACTTTATAAGGTATGTCACACCCTCGCTTAATTAAGATCACTGATCTTGTATGAAAATTGGAGGCTTCTGATTCCACCTCATGAACATGCCACGAAACAAGCTCCTTCCATATAGGTGGTGTTTCGTGGCAATATTTGAAGGACTTGTTTATCTCCAATTTCCTGACTACATCCCAGGGTCCCTATAGGGGAGAATCACTTGTTGATAAAATTGAAGGCTACTGATTCCTCCTAACTATACCAGAAGACAGACGCCCTCAATGCTAATAGGGAATCTGTTGTTTCGTGGCATAGTTTGGAGGAATCTTGCTGTTGCCTTACAATTTACGAACAAGAATATCTCCCCTTAGTCACACGTAATTAACCTACCAATTTGCTAACAAACTAAGTACAGTCGTTTTTTTGTTTTGCTTGATAGTAATTTTAGTATTTTGATAAATGTTTTGCCTACAATCCGACAGTGTTTGTAAGTTGCAGATGAAGTTTGTAGTGCATTATTTATTTTATTGAAATACATTTATGAAAAAAAATCCAAGATATAAAAAATCGAATATTTTTTTATAAATTGTCCTGAGTTTGTTGCTTATTGCTTCGAAAATGTATAATGTTTTTATTACAACGGTGCATGATTGATGTTTTGTCATATAGAAGTTTATTATGTGCATTTATGATTAGTGCAATCCGTAGTGTTTAAAAATACTCTACCATAATTCAGTGTATAGTATAATTTATACTGTATTAATATTTTGGTGCAATATATGCCAGTACTCATGTCTTCCTAAACTCATAGCAATGGGTATTGTTTGACAATAATTAAAATCCATAATGTATATTAAATAATTACCGGTATACAAATTTATTTCAGACTAAATACACTTTTATAAAAAGTTAGATGCTAAAGTGTGATCGATGTTTATATGGCAACCCTGTAGACCATTTTATGTAGATTACGTAGCCTAGCCTGCTGTACATATGTAGCTGTAGCCCTATAGCCTAGTTCCTCAATTGCCTATGTATTCCCCTTATCAGCACCGTACATCGCTTAGCTACCAAAATGACAAATAGCATTTTTTTAAGCATACGCCATACGATATGTAGGCTATGTATATCGCAAACATACCTTTCAGTACCATATTTAATTTGTGGGACACTACATTAATTAATACAGTATCAGCAAATTATGTACAATACTTGGTTAAAATAAGTAGGCCTAAATAATAAGTAGGCTATACAACCATCGCATATGGCATTGTATGTGACTTAGCATATTACAATTCCCACCCCCACATCATCGGTCACTTAACACTCCACAATCGCAGTAAGAATTCCCACTTGCATATTCCCACGACCTTGAATTGAATGAATGTATATGTTTATTTTATTTTTATTATTTTTTCTAGAATAGGAACAGCAGTTGATACCACTGATTCGTTGTCCATGACCTATCTCTTACACAGCACCGACATACATCTTTTAATCACAGCATATCTCACAACATAATTATAGGCTGCCATGAGAAATAATTAAGGGAGTAGTACAGAGTTGATAAATGAGGGGCAGATTATTCCTCCTAACTTTTCCAGGCAACAGGCAACCATTATTTTTGTTCATCTGTTCTTGTTTCCTGGCACACTGCATAGGTTAATATACTTTGAAGGATCAATTAGACTTTAAATGTATACTGTAACTCGAGACAACACACTCACACACACCACATCCAGTCATTATAGTTTAAGGGAAGATTCTCATGTTTGTAAATTGGAAGGATTCTGATTCCTCCCAACTAGCCTATGCCAGAAAACAGAATGTCTCAATGCTGTTAATAGGGGATCTGTTTCATGGCATAATCATAGTTAGGGGCCATCAGTAGACCTTTATTCCAATTCACCTACAAGATAATCTCCCCTCAAACCCAGCAACACAACATAGCAATAACAACACAGTGAAGCTTCAAATGTTGCTGAGAGAGAGAGAGAGAGAGAGAGAGAGAGAGAGAGAGAGAGAGAGAGAGAGAGAGAGAGAGAGAGAGAACATAGCAACTTCAAAGTAAAGCTTCAAAGAGAGAGAGAGAGAACATAGCAACAACATCACAGTGAAGCTTCAAATATTGTTGAGAGAGAGAGAGAGAGACCCAGCTACCACGGTAGACTACTAGACCAGAGACCACTAGCCTAGGCACCCCTACCTCGTCCCTACCACCAGTCCACCACGCGCGTCCTAGCCTACTCTCATCCCTCCCACCCTCCTATCCCTAACACCAACCCTGACTCACTCACGCCACACCCACCAAGCAGGCCACTAGGCTACTACCACCAACAACTCTCTCTCTTCTCTTCTCACTTGTTGGTTCAGATTTGGGGTGGCGGTGGTGGTGGAGTTAAGGGTTTATCACACTGACACATATTACAAATTTCCCCCGACTTCCCTTCTTCAGTCCTCCGTTTATATTGGGCCAAATGTGTTGTAGCCTATTTAGATTTGCAGTGCCCGATCCGACATATAAATTAATCTTACTTCCATAAGTTTATTAGCCACATTATTAAAAGGATGGTCGTGTAGTGATTTTGTATTATTTTGTTGGTGTAGTCACTGTAGCCTAATCATTATAATTTATTGTGGTTAGTGTGGTGTTATGATTGATGCCTTTGTAGCGATGATATTAATTTTGATGGGGTTGTACGTGGTGAATTATTAGTTTTATGAATTAGTTGTATAAATGATGTGTGGTGTATTGTTTGTGTTGTGTTGTGATATTGTTTTGATGGTGTGGTTTTTGTAAGTATTGTGGTGCTAATTTTTAGAGGAATTATAAGTCTATTGAGTAGTGTTGTGTGTGTGTGTGTGATGGAAGATATGGTGATTGATATAGGGGTGTGGTGAAGTGATGTGGAAATGATGTGATGTAATGTGGCGATGTGATGTGACGATGGTGTGGTCTTATGGTAATGGAGTGATATGTGGTGTGATGATGTAGGATATGTAAGTACGTGATGTGATGTGGTGATATGTACGTGATGTGATGTGGTATACTGTAGCGATGTGATGTGGTGATATAGTGATGTGATAGTGTGGTTGGTCTTTTGGTAATGGTATATCCTAATGTATTAATGTTCATGGTAATCGTGTTTGGGTCACGTATTTCCAGAACCACTCTTAATATAATGGAAATAGTTGTTGTTGTTGTTGTTGTTGTGTTACCATTACCCAGGCTATTGTTTCCACACTTTCCACCGACAATTTTAGATGTTCCAGGAATCCTTGGAGTTTATGTGCTCGTTTTAGGATTACTGGTATGTTACCTAGCTTAATCCTTCACTTCCCCTATCCTTCCTTACCTTACTCTGCTCTCATCTCTTCCTCTCTTTCCCTCACTTCCCCTTACATCACCACCCTGCCTGCCCTGATCTCTTCCCCTTTTTCCTTCACATCCATTTACCTTACCTTCTTCCTCACTTTTCCTCACTTTCCCTGCCGGCTGCCTTCGTTACAGTGATACTAATTATTCAAGTATCAGAGTGAGGATTATTACGTACAATACCAACCAACCTTCAGACACTTTACATAAGGAATGAATACAATATACGTATGATTTTTTGGAAAACGCGACCGTGTAAACTTGAGATAGGCTACGAGGACATAACCCACGACTCTGCAGAACAAGTAAATTATACTATTAGTATTATTTATTATGCTTATTTCCCGGAGAAGGTCTGAGAAAACTGCACCATAATTTAAAATCCCACTGCAGAGTTATGTGTATATATGCAACTCCTGCACTTGTTTTATAACCCAGATATGATAGAGCAGTAGTCACACCAGCATATAATAAAAAATATACTACATTCTGGTATTACCGAACATAAACTATAGAGCATGAAGCAAGCAATTCCTACCAGTATAATGATTTCTCAAGAAGTTGTAGCCTACGTGTGTTGGGTCGAGATGGAAAAGGTTGGTGCGGTGCAGTTTCTCCTTCCGAAAATATAATTGTAAGAAATGGTTACTCTCACTCCATTGGGTTGATTATAAAAAGAAAGTAGTAGACGATAAGAGAGAGAGAGAGAATGAAGAAATAAATAAATATATACCTACATAAACAAAGGTAATAAGAGAGAGAGAGAGAGAGAGAGAGAGAGAGAGAGAGAGAGAGAGAGAGAGAGAGAGAGAGAGAGAGAGAGAGAGAGAGAGAATGAAAATATACCTAACATGAACAAAGGTAATTAATAATAAGAGTTACCGTCACGTTCTCCTATCATAACAAATGACCAGGTACAGCTATATTACAGTAATTAATCACCTACTGGTCCTTCCTGGAATATGACATGTATTACACCAACCCGGGACAGGCAGAAAGGTAGGGAGGGAAAAGGCAGATGTGGTGGTTTGGAATGGGAAGAGGAAGGAAGGTAGGCATATGTGGTGGGTTGGAATGGGAAGAGGAAGGGAGGCAAATGTGGTGGATCGGAACTGGAAGAGGAAGGAAGGAAGGTAGGAAGATGTGGTGGGTTGGAATGGGAAGAGGAAGGTAGGTAGGCATATGTGGTGGGTTGGAACGGGAAGGGGAAGGGAAGAAGGAGGGGTGTTGAGAAAGGGGGAAAGGGGAAATGGACGGGAAAGGGGAATGGGAGAAAATAAAAAAATGAGGAAAAGGGGTGAGTGGAGGGGAGGGAAATGAGGGGTGGTGTTGAGGGAAGGGAGAGGGCAATTGGATAGGACAGGGAGGACAGGGTGATATACAGTATACAAGAGAAGGAAGAAAATTCAATTGGGGTACGTGGATGGATGGGATGGGAAGTGAGGGGTGGGAGTGTTGAGGAAGGGGGAAAGGGAAAATGGATGGGACAGGGAAAGAAAATAATGGCAACAGGATTAATTTGTGTGAGTGGAGAAAAGGGGGGGGGGTTGTTGGGGTGGGAAGGGGGGGGGTGTTGAGGAAAGGGAAAAATGGAAGGAAAGGGGATTGACAGAGAGAAAAGAATAGAAAGTAAGAATAGTTGGGGTGAGTGGGTGGAGGTGGATGGGGGTGGGTGATATTGAGGAAAGGGGAAAAATAAAGGATGGTAGAGGGAGGGAAATAAAGGGTGGGGGTGTTGGAGTAATTGGGGTGAGTGAGTGCATGGATGGGAGGGAGTAGGATTATTATAAGACGAATGGAATTAAGAAGGAGATTGTGTGGCGTTAGGAGAGAGAGAGAGAGAGAGAGAGAGAGAGAGAGAGAGAGAGAGAGAGAGAGAGAGAGAGAGAGAGAGAGAGAGAGAGAGAGAGAGAGAGATGAGGGGGATGAAAAAGGGGCATAGGTCCCAATACGGAACTGTGTGAATGAGGACTACAAAGGATATCAAAACAACACCAGACCTCGATTCACTCTGTTGTTTCCTTTGTAGGGGAGGGAGGGAGGAAGGAAGGAAGGGTAGGGACGTAGGATGGCTTGCATGGGAGAGAGGGTGAGGGCATGCATGGGAGAGGGGGGAAGGGAGGGGAGGGACGACGACGGGAGAGGTAGGTGGGTAGGTAAAGGAGGGAGGGAGGGAGGGTGAGTGGATGGGAGAGGTAGGTGGGTAGGTAGGGAGTTAGGGAGAGTGAGTGGATGGGGAGAGGTTTGTAGGTAGGGAGGTAGGGAGAGTGAGTGGATGGGGAGAGGTGGGTAGGTAGGGAGGGAGGGAGAGTGAGTGGATGGGAGAGGTGGGTAGGTAGGGAGGTAGGGAGAGTGAGTGGATGGGGAGAGGTGGGTAGGTAGGGAGGTAGGGAGAGTGAGTGGATGGGAGAGGTGGGGAGGTAGGGAGAGTGAGTGGATGGGGAGAGGTGGGTAGGTAGGGAGTTAGGGAGAGTGAGTGGATGGGGAGAGGTGGGTAGGTAGGGAGGGAGGGAGAGTGAGTGGATGGGAGAGGTAGGTAGTGAGAGGAGACACCTGTATGAGCTCGTCTGCAGGTCATTAAGGACACCTGTGGAGGGAGGGAGGTGACGCCTTTCCTTCCATCAGTCTATATACAGTAATGAACTCTGGCAATCAAAGTCTATAAGTATACATAGACTTTGCTGAATCATATAGTGTTAATTGGGAAGGAGACTTGCTTTATTTACCCTTTATAGTCCTCGCTGTTTCTTATTGTTCAAGGGACCCGGGTTGTGATGTAGTCAGAAAATTAGAGATAAATAAATCCTCCAAGTAATGCCACGAAACATCTCCTATATGGAATGAGCTTGTTTTGTGGCATGGTCTGGAGGAATCGGAAGTCTTCAATTTTCATACACGATCACAGGGTCCTTCAGGGGAGATATTGTTGTTGGTGAATTGGTAAGTCTGTGATTCCTCCAAACTATGTCAGGAAACAAACGACCCTAGTGTTATTTTAATGAAGGATCTATTTCATGGCATAGGTTGGAGGAATAGGTTGCTCCAGACTTACCAACACTGTACTACACTTTTAAGTTAAGGGGATATAATATGTATATAGTATTGATGGTAAAACTGGAGAGACTGATTCATCCAACATTATTTTTGTTCATCTATATAGTCCTGTTTGCTGGCATACTTTGGAGGATTCCAGGCGCTCCAATGTGTACACAAATGTATAGTATCTCTTAATGAATTAGCTTATGATCCTTACCCTCAAAAATTGGGCAAAGGAATTTTTGTATAGTTCATTAGTGACACTAGTGACTTCACAGTACACCATCAAATTGGAGAGATAGCACAATTATTTTGACCGTGACTGTGCATGGATGTATACTCCCTTTCAAACCCCACATAATATACCTTCACTAATAAACAAACACGTGTACACACTTACATTTATGTACTGTACACACATGAGTTGGCAACATTCGCTTCTCCACAAGTACAGTAAACACCACCGATTATACGAGTAGGCTAGGCTACCCAAGTTTGTGCAAAGATACAGGCAGGGATTTTTATTCAGAAAGTTATATTACACCACAGAGGTTAACTTTGATATACAGGAACTCTTAGGACGTCATGACTCACTACCAGAAAGGGTTTATACAATATTAGTGTATACATGAATGCTGAGAATCACTGGCCTACAGATTATATATTAGGCTATTATAAGAAGATAGACACTGAACAAATATAGTATGTGACCGTAGACTTTAAAGGATATATACAGTAACTATATACCATACATATATTTGCTTTTGACTTGTTTTATCCGTGGTACTGTACAGTCATGAGCCATAATAAGTATCCAGGCCTTGTTGAAGTTTGGAATCATCTGTAATACAAGTGAACCAATGATATCGCTTATCTTGTCTTATATTGTCTTGTTGGAGGTGGTTTAATAATACACCATCAGGCTAGCAATTCGAAGCACACCTGGATACAGAATATAACTCGTGACTGTACACTCCTAACGTTAACTCTCTCTCTCTCTCTCTCTCTCTCTCTCTCTCTCTCTCTCTCTCTCTCTCTCTCTCTCTCTCTCTCTCTGGCAAGCCCACTTCTTCCTTCCTCTCCTTCCGGCACTCTAATGTAGCTGTCTGTCTCATCCGTCTGCCTCACTTCCTCACCCCAACTCCTTCCTCTATAACCTTTATCTTATACATTTCTATATGTTGTTGTCCGTCGTTTCACTTTGAGAGAGAGAGAGAGAGAGAGAGAGAGAGAGAGAGAGAGAGAGAGAGAGAGAGAGAGAGAGAGAGGCTTGTATATAGTTCACTGTCGTTGAATGTAATGTAAGAGGATAATAGGATATATATGTTACAGTGACCGGACACAAACACAGTCTGGCCACCGACCCGCCCAGACACTATGAACTTCACAACACACACACAGAGGGAGAGAGAGAGAGAGAGAGAGAGAGAGAGAGAGAGAGAAAGAAAGAGAGAGATAGAGAGAGAGAGAAATGGTAAAGGGGTGACAGAATGGTGACAACTGCATGGGTCAACAAGAGAGAGAGAGGGAGAGAATTTCTTTTTAGGCGTTTAACATGCAATATTAAACTCTGTGTCTGACTGTCAAATGCACATAAAAGTATTCTGTAATTTGGGACTAAAATCTGTGACAAAAGTATTCACATTGCCAGAAGCTGAGAAAAAAGTTAGCCTCGACTTTTTATTTCGTAGCACTTTCACATGCAGACAAACCATATTTTTTTTTATAATTTATACATAATTGTCGGGTTTCAAACTTAAAATAAAAGAAAACATTTTTTATTGTGGTATATACTTTACTTGGAGGTGTTATTGGGACCAGATAACGTTACCAATTTTGTTTTCTATTTTTCTGTATTTAGTAAAGTGGAAACTAAAATTTTCTTGCTAATAAAGTAAAATAAAGAGTTTCAGAGTGTCATAATATTAATTAATACTATTTTAGCCGTTATCATAACCAGACGATAACCTAACCAGTATATTTGGTCATGGTAATTAGCTGTGGTTATTCCTTTGGATATAGTAAAATGATACACGGGGTTTGTTTTGACTATAAGCCCACATAGTTAATTTACAGTACAGCGTTAAGAAAAGTAAACAAACCCATGTGGAGGGGTTAAATATTTCAGCCTCTTCTCCCCGATACACTATTTCCTCCTTATTGGTATCATGCAACAACTTAATTATCTGGTAAATAAAAAACAAAAAAACAAAAAACAAATCAAATTAGTCGACATATTACTATAACATCGTGATTTTTTTTATTATTACCTTTCGTTTGTTATAAGTATATTCTACTGATTGGAAGATTATTTTCATCGGGCGACAGTGGAAAAGGCATTAAATTTGTTTGCACATCGTGAATTTAATGAGTTTCTGGTTAAGTAGGTTGTAAAAGTGACTTAATTAGACCAGATTCGTCACAGTTAATTAATGCACTGGCAGTTGCTGGTTTGAGACAGGATAAAAAAAGTGCAGGATATAAATTTTGTTGGCAAGTGTAATGATTCATTGTAGCTTAATATTGGGTTGTAGCAGATCGGTTATTATTAATTTAGTTATTTGTCGTTGGGGATAATTAAAGGGATTGGTATATTGTGTCGGTAAATATGGAGTAACTGATTCCTCCAAACTATTTCACGCAACAGTAGGTCACCATTATATATTTTTGTTCATCTGCTGGTCCCATTTCCTGGCATATTACTTTGGAGGAATCAAGGTGCTCCAATTTAGGTACCAGTTAGTTAGGACTTAGGTGTATATGGTACTGTACTAATCCCTTATTTAAGTAGTGGTTTAAGCAAAGTTATTATTTGTATTTTATAAGTTAATCTGAAATTCCTCACATTTCTCAAGAATGGTAAACTTGTGCAACGTCTGTGATTCTTCATAATTAGACATTTCTTAAAGTTGTCCAAGAAATGAAAATGTTTGTGAATCAACTTTGATCTTCCTGATGAAGTAAGTTTTCGCAGCCCAAGTCACACACCAAGAATAGAGAGAGTTGAGGGAATTGATTCTCTGACGTACCGGGAAGGCCCACAGTTCGTTCATTGAAGCAGACAGGAGTGGAAGAAAAGTAAGGATTATCTCATAAAGGAATTGTTGTGGCAGGGAAATACTGGACCTTCGTATTCGTAAGGCTTTAGAGTATATTTTGTCAGTAGTTACAATAAGTATCTATAGGTCTGTTTCGAATAGGATGATGGAGTATTAACGAGCTCCGGATAGGCTTTGTAATAGGATAACTGGTTTGTCAGATGATTCGAAACTTCAACGTGACTTGGATACTTCTTATGGCTGGTGACTGTACGTACGTGAATATAAGAAATAGCGTGCTATAATTTTCCACTCCTGGCTCATTTGGTATTGCCGACAAATTATCTCGACCTCCATAGAAATAGTAGCCTAATGTGTATCCGATGACTGTTTACGCTTGTCCCAAAGTTACCATTTATACCGTAATATAATTTTATTGTACGGAAAAAGTACTACTCCCTGATAGTCAATGATAAATATTTACTGGGAGGCGAGGCTATAAATAAACTGGTATAGTTCCTGGCCCCTTCCTTGGGTCATAAATTTACGTTACCTTGTTTTCAGCGCCTTAGATTTTTCCCCGTGTTGCTTCTTGCATAATTGCGAGCGTGTTGCAGTGCCATTATTTAACTTCAGTTTGCGACGTCGAGTGTAAAGTATCAAAGTACCAGGCTAGTGGAAATTAGGCTATATGCAGATGTATTTTTCAAGAGTCCAATGCACCAGCAGAAATTAACACCAGACTCCATCTATTATATGATTTTTTTTATACCAGTGAATTGGGTGTGTTATTGCAATAATCACATACCGTATAACCTACGTATTAGTTTCCATTGTATGATATGAATAATGTACAGTCACGTGCCATAATAAGTATCCAAGTGTTTGTGTGTATGTGTGTGTGTGTACTTGTCGGGGATATTGGTGTGTGTGTGTGTGTGTGTTCTTTCTTGCTGGGGATAGTGTGTATGTGTGTGTGTTCTTTCTCTTGTCATACACACACACACACGGATTGAAAACTGTGAAGTGATTTAATCGAGAGGTTCAGGGTTTTAGTATAGTGTGGTTGGTTGTTGTTACCATACAAAAGGTTATTGTTTACCCACAAATTGGGAAGCTTATCTAGTGGCTGTGTGTGTGTGTGTGTAGAATAATGTTGAATGTGTGTGTGTGTGTGTGTAGAATAATGTTGAGTGTGTGTGTGTGTCTCTGTCTCTGTGTCTGTCTGTGTGTAGAAAAATGTTGAATGTGTTTGTGTGGCTCTGTATGTGTGTGTGTAGAATAATGTCAAATGTGTGTGTAGAATAATGAGTGTGTGTGTGTAGAATAATGAGTGTGTGTGTGTGTGTGTGTGTGTAGAATAATGAGTGTGTGTGTGTGTGTGTGTGTGTGTGTGGAGAATAAAAAATGATGATGAAAGGGCTGGAATAGTGGAACAGAAGGAAGGAAGGAAGGAAGGAAAGGGACAGAGAGTTAGGAAAGGGGAATGGTACCTTGTCTAATTGGAAGGAAGGGGATGACAGGGAGGGAGGGAGGGGGATGACAGGGAGGGAGAGAGGGAGGGAAGGGGATGACAGGGAGGGAGGGAGAGAGGTGGTGGCATGCCTTGAGGGATTGGGAGGGGGAGGGAAAACTGAAAACGAAAGGAGAGGGAAGAAGAAATGAATGAGGAAGAAAGTGATGGAATAAAATGGGAGGAAGTGAGAGGAAAGAACGAAGAAAGTGATGGAATAAAGTGAGGAGATAAAAAGTGAGGAAAAAAGTGATGGAATAAAGTGAGGAGAAAAATGTGAGCAAAAACGAAGAAAATAGAATAAAAGTGATGGAATAAAATGAGGGGATGAGATGGGAGTAGATAAGATAGCAGAAAAGGAAAGAAAGTAAGGAGGGATAAAATATAATAAATAACCAAATAGGGAAAGGGAAGAAAAAGGAAGTGGTGTCGAGAAGGATTAAAAAAAAAAAAAGATAAAAAAAAAAAAAATAAGATAAAAAAAAACCTAAAAAAATAAGATAAAAAAAAATATAAGGTGAAGCAATTACTACCACCTCAGTAACCATGGCAGCTCATAAAAACCACCATGTCCGCTGCCAGGATATTATGCATTATCTTTATGGCCTACTAAATTATACCTTCATATCCTTAATGTCATCGTTACACCCAAACTACCAGTATTACTAAACTACCTTAACTACCATCTAAACTACCAGTATTACTAAATAACTAACTTACTACCTTAACTACCACCCAAACTATCATTATTACTAACTACCTTAACTACCACCCAAACTACCAATATTACTAACTACCTTAACTACCAGTATTAATAAATAACTAACTTACTACCATTCCTATCACTCAAATTGCTAGTATCACTAACTAGACTAACTACCTTTATTATCACTCAAACTACCATTATCACTAACTAAACTAATTACCTATACTACAACCCAAACTACCATTATCACTAACAACCTTAACTACCATCATTTCACCTAGCATTACCTGCTCCTAACAAATGCTTTCAATGATAAACCATTAAAACAATAACATCATCATATGAGAACGTGAAAACATTAGACAGTAAATTTTTTGAGATACCCATATGTGGATGATTATTATTGACTGCGACTGTACGTAACATACTTCCCTTTTCATCACCACCATCACCATCATCTTCACCACCAACACCATCATCTTCACCACTGTCCCTCGTATATCCAAATTAACCTCTTCCAAGCGATCGAGTCAGTCCCTCACTATTGTCTTACCTAGCAACAGTCATACTTATTCTCTCCCTCCACCAACATAGCCTAGGCAGTCATTATCACTCGTATGAATACTTGTACACACACACACACACACATACACACACACACACACACACACACACACACACACACACACACACACACACACACACACACACACACACACACACACACACACACACACACACACACACACACACACATCTTCATCTTTCACGGCAAACACCCCAACAACATTTATATACACACACACTCACGTCAACATTACCTCACAACAACACTGCAGTTAAATCCCTGCATCTCGCACTGCCCAACTCGAGCACACACACACACACACACACACACACACACACACACACACACACACACACACACACACACACGACCACAAACTGCAGTCACATCGCACCTCGCCACCTCACTAAAGTTTGCAGCATCACCTCACTACATTACACCACACCAAGCACCTCACCAGACGACAACACACATGCACGCACCATCATAGCACAACAACATCAAGTCATACATATCATATCACCCCACTGAAACATCACACCGGCACCATCATCATCATTATACAAATACTCATCACCACGCATCATCATCATCATCAATACTCACCACTTCGACATACAACACAAACCAATACAGTATCGATAAGTACTTCATGTGACAGTAACGATCCGCAGTAGACCTTAAAGAAGACATCACAGGCGCTGCTGGGAAAAAGGTCACAGTCTGTGGTGGGCATGGCAGGTGGTGGGGTGGGGCGAGGCAGGGTGGGATGGGGGCGTGTGTAGGGCAGGTGGTGGGGTGGGGTGGGATGGGGTGGGATGGGGGCGTGTGTAGGGCAGGTGGTGGGGGTGGGGTGGGATGGGGGCGTGTGTGGGATGGGGTTAACTGCATGGAGTGAGTTGAGGTATAGGGTGGTGCATGGAGGGCATCGTGGAGTATATAGCTCTAAGGTGGGTGGGGAGGGGGGAGGATATGATGGAGTGAAGTATAATGGAATAGTGTGGAGATGAGTATGATGAAGTAGTAGAGTTTTGACTTAGTAGTTGGGTGGAGTTGAGAGAATCAAATACAGTCAGTTTGGGACACGAAACATGGAAAGGGTCACTTTGTCATGCACCGTATACTGTAGTTGTATCTCGCTTGGTATAGGTATCGTGGGCGATGATGTAGAGGAACAAGGTGGAACAATAGACTAGCAATGGGAAGCGGTGGTAGTGGTGGTGGGAATGGCGAGGCGAGGTGAAGTGAAGACTGAGAGGAGCATTATTAGGATGGCAAGTTTTAGGTGGTTGGGTCACAGGAGGGGAGCTTGCTTGGGATGGGAGGCGCATTGCGTAGTTTAGTGAACCGCAGTGTGGCGTAGTTGTTAAGAGCTGACCTGGGTTGAGTATAGGTGTGTGTGTGTGTGTATGTGTGTGTGTGTGAAGAAATTCTGTGCAGTGCATTCGGCTTAGTTGAGTGGGATGGGGTTCATGTATTTTGATAGGGCTGAGGATGGCATGTTATATGTATGTGTAGCTGTGACGTGATGTGATGTTTATTTAATGCTTTACATAACAGTGGTGTGTAATATAAAGTTATGGGAAGAGTAACAGGCTAAAAAGGAGTGCAGAAGTTGAGCCTAACTTTAGTATATTGTATTAGAGTTTGATGTTGTGTGGCTTGGTGTAACATGACGAGGCAGAGCAGAGCAGAGCAGAGCAGAACAGGGTAGGACAGGACAAGACAAGGCAGGACAGATGAGGAAGGACCCATCAAAAGGACTTTCCCTCACCACTCGAGTGTTACACAGACTAAATAAGCTGTCCAAACTTGGTGAAGATGTATACATGTGGTGAGACACGAGATGCTGTGGTGGTGGTGGAGAGTTCATGGTGTTTGTAGAGTGTGTGGTGGAGAGGTGTTGTGCCTGGTAGTGTGTAATGCATGGAGGGAGAGGTGTTGTGTCTGATAATGTGTGATGATGGTGGTGATGATGGTGATACTGGTGTTGCTTGTGGTTTTACTCGTAGTAGTGGAAAGATAATAATGCAGGTAAGCTCTGGATAAAAAAAAAATGTTTCATCATCAAAACTTACAGCAATAGATATACATATTTATTTATACACCTATTGACAAACCTTTAACAAAACTCGTATTGCACAGGTGTCGAAATATTTGATGCCCGATTTACAGTAGATATATTCTAGAGTATTATAATAAGTCGTGTTTCCAGTTCTGACCCCATGCTAACAACAACAGCAAAACTCCCTGTCCTCCTGCCTGTTCTTCCCTCCACTGTGGGTTCTGAATTACCAGTTTGTAATTAGTGCAGACTTAATTGGCGGCGTGGGGAAGCGGTGTTTGCTGAGTGGCGGAGGGATGGAAGGCGGTGAAGGAAGGGGAGGGGGATGGTGTATGTATGTATGTATGTATGTACAGTATGCAGGCCTCTCCTCAACCCCATCACACACACACACACACACACACAACCACACTGCTCATCATAGTGGCTGCAGGGAGGGGGAAGGAAGACAAGGCTATACATCTTCGTCTTCACCTCCTCCCTCCTCCTCCTCCTCCTCCTCCTCCTCCTCCTCCTCCTCCTCCTCCTTTTCCTCCTTCTCCCCCCCTTCCTGAGCGTGACATACTTTTAACAAGGTATATTGGGGTCGCAGCGCAGTTCTTCTTGACGATAGGATACTTGCTTTACCTACATACATTATCGTCTTCCCTCTTCGTTTGCATTGGCTTGCTAAAAACACCAACACCAAGTCGTTAAATATAAATCTATACTGTATTATAAAACCTACTGTATTATGAAACCTACTGTATTATAAAACTCTTAACAATTTACCATTCTTGTAGCATCCGTTGAACGTGACTTACAATCTTGTCACTTGGGGGTAAAATATTCTGTCCTGATTCGAGACACAACAACATGATCACGACACAATGTATTCACCCCCAGTGTCCCTTAATTAACCCTCAATGGAAAGTGTATACAAAGTGGCGGCGTTCGTATCTTATTTAAACACCAGCCACCAGCTTATTAAGGGGTGTTGGTATTAGGGGACAGGCTTGGGGAGGGGGGTGCGGGAATAGGGGACAGGCTTGGAGTGGGTAGAAAGCCTGTCCCCTATTCCCGCACCTCCTCTAAACCCCCCCCCCCCAAGCCTGTCCCCCTACTCCCGCACCCACCAATACCCCCTAACCCCCCCCCCCCCCAAGCCTGTCCCCCTACTCCCACCCCCTCTTAAGGCACCCGGTGATGTTGTCAGAAAATTGGAGGTAAATGAGTCTTTCAAATATTGCCACGAAACACATACATACACCTATATGGACTACACCTTATTTTGTGGTGTAGTCAGGAGGAATCAGATGTCTCCAGGCAGGGTCCTTAATTAAAGAGTTAATGAATGAACTTACTGTCCAACCTGTAACTCTTTCCTCTCTCTCTCTCTCTCTCTCTCTCTCTCTCTCTCTCTCTCTCTCTCTCTCTCTCTCTCTCTCTCTCTCTCTCTCTCTCTCTCTCTCTCTCTCACACACACACACACACACATCTCTGACGACCATTAGCACCGGGCCAATTGTTTCCAAGCACCGCCCCCACCTCTAATTAACTCGGTCCTCCCGCCGCCTTACCTGCATATTTACCACACCTGGATTCACTGTTCCACGCATTCCGGGATATATACATTATTACGTTTTTGTATTATCATTATTATTTTTATTATTATTAGTGTCATTATTGTTATTTTTTTTATTATTATTATTATTATTATTATTATTATGATATTTCGTGAGTGATTGTGTATTATGTTTTTTTTTTTTTAGTTAGATTGATAATTATATTTTCTCATACGACGAGAAGGATGTGGTGGCAGAAGTAGTAAGTAAGGTGGTGGAGGGAAATATAGGTTTTGCTGAAGTGTGTGTGTGTGTGTGTGTGTTGTAGGGGAGTAGAGTGAAATAATGGTTGTGCTGAAGTGTGTGTGTGTGTGTGTGTGTGTTTAATAGGGTAAGTGACCTGGATTCTAGCTAGGGAGGGCTGCGTGGTAGTGATCGTAAATCTTAATAGCTCATGGGGCAGTGGAGAGAGAGAGAGAGAGAGAGAGAGAGAGAGAGAGAGAGAGAGAGAGAGAGAGAGAGAGAGAGAGAGAGAGAGAGAGAGAGAGAATGCAGTATATGTGACTGAAGTATAATATTATATCGTGTGGGTTGTTGTGTGGTTGATGAAGCAAATGATATGAATGAAAACAAAAATGAGTGTTGTGGCTGTGGTTGAGGAAACAAAGTGACCTAAGGATGCAAGAGAAGTGTTTGTGGAGGTGGTGGTGGTGGTGGTGACTGGAGGTGAGACATGTGATGAAGAGGGTGGTGATGGTGGTGGTGGTGGTAGTGGGTTGGAGGTAGAAGGTGAGACAAGTGATGAGAAGGGTATAGTGGTGGTGGTGGTGGTGGTGGTGGTGGGTGTAGGGGTGAAACAGGTGGTTGTGGTGCTGTTGTTATTATTGTTGTTGTTGTTGACTGCTGGTCGAGATTGTGGTGCCTGTATAGTAGGGAAAAGAGACAAGGGTGTGGCTGAGGTTGGCAGGCAGTGAGGTCGCTCTTTAAGAGAGAGAGAGAGAGAGAGAGAGAGAGAGAGAGAGA
The DNA here is from genome assembly GCA_034508575.1 of Petrolisthes manimaculis. Classification (NCBI taxonomy): domain Eukaryota; kingdom Metazoa; phylum Arthropoda; class Malacostraca; order Decapoda; family Porcellanidae; genus Petrolisthes; species Petrolisthes manimaculis. The sequence goes on from JAWZYT010005349.1 coordinate 118,195, forward strand.
GGAGAGAGAGAGAGAGAGGACAATAGAGTACAGTATCAGAGGAGAGAGAGGCCGCTGGAGATATAGGGGTGGGAGGGGGAAGGTAAGGTACGCGGCTCTGGACATTGTTGCTGCAATCTCTCGTCCTGCCTCCTGTATTATTAGTTTACTCGGCACATTGTTTATATACACAGTTTGTTAAGATAGGAAACGTGGATTGGGGGGAACTTAAATACCTCTTTTGTTTGTCATAGATAAAAAAAGAAAAATGGTAATATAAGTAGGTACAGTAGTTACCTCAGACAGGTGGGTTGGAGTAAACTTAACTACTGTATATCATTCATTAGACACAGATTCAATACAAAACAAACATTGTAGACCCATAAAGTTAATAGAACACCAGCAGATGCCTTCATTCATCAAGCTGTGTACAGTATTGGTGTCTCATTTGAGTTGGTTTGTGTATGTTTGTGTATATCTCGTGTATGTATGCAGTGTGTGTACGTGTTGTTGCCACGTGTAAAAGTGTGTGTGTATTTGTGCGTGTGTGAGTTGTGTGTGTGTGTAGGTGTGTGTGTTGGCTTGTGTAAAAGTGTGTGTGTGTGAGTTATGCCCGTGTGTAAGAGTGTGTGTGTGTGTGTGTGTGTGTGTGTAGACTGCCCCAATATTACTGTGTCCAGCTGCTTCCGTAATAACCCACAGGAATTGCGACAAACTCGGGACTCTAAATTTTCATGAGAATTTGAAGTGATGTTTGAGAAGTGGGACGTCAGCAGGAAACACCAGTGCCACCCAACACAGCGTTAAGGGACTCATGTTTCTCTGTGTGTTGTGTGTTGTTGTTATTGATCCATCCACGGCAATCAAATTCTTGCAGTGGTTGTTGCAAAAATGGGGCAATCAAATTCTTGTAGTGGTAAACGAGTTATTTATTATTGACTAGCAGCGATACCCGACGTTGATGGTGTGGTGTGAAGCCTTGTCAGATGAGGTGAGTGGGAGGGACAGTGTGTGTGTGTCTGTGTGTGTGTGGAGGGGAGATGGGGTTAGATAGAGTGACAACACCTTCACTCTTAAGTCTGACATGTGTTGTTGTTGTGGGGGAGTCACACACACACACACACACACACACACACACACACACACACACATCTTCCCTCGACCACCTCACAACAATCATTTCACTAATACTTCTCTTGCGGATGGAGGACCTCACAATACTCACACCTCACTATACTCACACTTCACTAAAATCACATCTCATTCCTCTCACACCTCACTATACTCACTTCACAATACTCACACTTCACTATACACAACCTCATTACACTCACACTTCACTGTACTCACCTCACTACACTCACACCTCATTCCTCTCACACCACACTAAACTCACATCTCATTACACTCACACCTCATTCTTCTCACTCCTCACTACACTCACACCTCATCACCTTGAAAGTGTGTTCGGCCAAGCAAGATAGGTAAGCTTTTTATGCATCATTTTCTTCCTTGAAAGCCTTGCCCTACTAAATGAAGCGGGGGAATAAAATTGGGACAGGCGTTGAGAGAGAGAGAGAGAGAGAGAGAGAGAGAGAGAGAGAGAGAGGAAGTATGGAGAAAGGTGGAGAGATAGCAAATATTATAAACATAGGAAGGAAGTGAATAGAGTCGGAGTGAAAGTGAAAAGAAAAAAGAAGAAAACAATAATTACTAAAGGACATGTAGGAAAAAGAGAGAGAAAATGAAAGTATGAAAGAAAAAAAACTAAGCACGTAAGAAGATAAAGAAATGTAGAAAGGGGAGACCAGAGTAACTATCTATTATAGTGCACGACTGATTATATGCCGATGACTGATGGCCGTGCAATTAGTGTGTGTGGGAGGGAGGAAGGGGGGAAAACAGTATGTGTAGGCTATAAGTGATAAAACTAATAATAATAATAATAAATAGTGTATATAGTGTGAATTGACAGAGTGATGTTGCTCTGTGTCTTATAGTCAACATAGTGTGTATATTTATTAAATTTCTTGATAAGTCTGCGGATCTTTCCTAATGTTTCACTACAAGTACCAAATGCACACACACACACACACACACACAGATAGAGATAGATAGATAGATAGATAGATAGATTGAGAGTGAGGGAAAAAGGGAAAGTGAGTGAAAGAAGTTTTTTAATAACGATAAAAAAAACGATAAAAAAGAATATATAGAGAGAGAGTAAAAAAAAAGAGGGAGAAAGAAAAAAGAAAGTGACATTAAAAGAAAGTGAGAAGAGAATGACAGTGGTAGGGAAAAAATATATTGAACGTGTGCATGAAGGAATAAGAACGTAAAAGAGAGAGAGAGAGAGAGAGAGAGAGAGAGAGAGAGAGAGAGAGAATGAGGAAAGAGAGAGAGATGAATGGGTTAAAGAAAGTTGAGGGACGGCTGAGAGTGAGAGAGAACACACACACACACACACACACACACAGACACACACACACGCACACTAACAAACCCACACACACACAGCGAAAACTTGTTAACCATAAAAGTGAGGCAATAAGTACATACACACACACACACACACACACACACACACACACACACACACACACACACACACACACACAAGGCGCCTCCACTCTAATTCCATAATTCTAATGTCCACTTTTTGGCCCACTTTTATGGCTGGCAAGTTTCCGCTGTGTGTGTGTGTGTGTGTGTGTGTGTGTGTGTGTGTGTGTGTGTGTGTGTGTGTGTGTGTACGTGTACTTATTGCCTCACTTTTATGGCTAACAAGTTTCCGCTGTATGTGTTTATGAGTGTGTGTGTGTGTGTGTGTGTAAGTGTGTCTGTCTGTGTGTGTGTATGTGTGTGTGTGTCTGTGTAACTGAAACATGGAACTCATCATTGGATTATCAAAGGTGTTGAAGCCTGGTATGCCTGTGGGGGGGGGGGAGGGGAGAGGGGGGGGCTGGTGAGGAAGGACGAGGAGGGGTTGAAGTCCCCTAATATTATTACTGAGTTTAAAAGTTTTTATTTATAGCATTTGGGGACTCGGGTCCATAAAAAGCGAATGTGAGGGTGAGGGAGGGAGGGAACTGTGTGTGTGTTTGTGTGTGTGTGTAAGCGGATGTGAGGGTGAGGAGGGAAGGAATGGTGTGTGTGTGTGTGTGTGTGTGTAAACTGATGTGAAGGGGAGGAGGGAGGGAACTGTGTGTGTGTGAAAGAGAGAGACGGTGTATGTGTTATAATGTATTTACTTTAATAATATTTACAAAACATCTAGACTGGTGTTGATATAAACGTTTTAATAATAGAGACTAATAATTACAAACATATATATATATTTCTACTCATATCAAATACTGTGTATAAAGAAAGTAGGGAAAAACACTACTGTCTCTCTGATGCTGTAAAAAAAAATATACATCAGGGCTCGTCTGAAGTAGCACAAGTTTATATTAATACAGTTAAAAAAGGAAGGAAAGAAGGAAGCAAGGAAGGAAGAA